>CAIGRL010110050.1:0-10017 GCA_903798325.1 Fraxinus xanthoxyloides
GGGGGGGGGGGGGGGGGGGGGGGGGGGCGGGAGGGGGGAGGCAGTGGCTATGCACAAGGTCTCCTGTTTGCGCATCGGAGTGACTTTCAGCTTGGTTGTTCATAGGGTCATTCGTTGAGCCTAGCTCAAAGTTTTTGTTTTGCACTGAATGAGGCGGTTTTGTCTTACTTCCTTGAGTTATTAGACGCTATGAGTAGTGTCTCTTGTCGATTTATTTTCAGAAATGGGACTGGAGTGGCCCATGAGTACGAGCTTATGCATGTTTGTTAGATGTGAATTTCCTTTTGGCTCAAAGGGAAAAAAATGTCAGTATGTTAGCTTGCATTCTGTCTGCGCTGCTCGGTGATTTACTTCAATGAGAATTTCCTTTTTGCTCAAAGAAAAAATATTCAAGTACTTCATCAATGATATTGAGATTTAATAATGTCAAAGATATAACTTTGCGTCAAGGTTGAATCGTTCCCTTTTGAGCTGAGGAACTTGGTAAAGAGGTGATCATTCCGGAATTAGTTGAATACTGGTTTTTGAGTGCCCGATACAGGCTTTAGGCAAATATTTGGTTGATAATTCAAAAGTAGAAATAGGCTACAGTGCAGCATTGGGATGTGCACCATCTTCTACAATTTCTCGAACCCCACATGCACAACGATAATGATTAACCAACAAAAAGAAAAAGAAACACAAACCCCACCATGGAAAAATCATTAAAAGCTGGAGCCAGAGGAAATTGGAAAGTAACATAGCACCAACAGACCAGTTCAAGAATCCCTGAAGAGTCCAATCCAGAACTTTTTATAGTGTTGAACAGGCTCAGGTTATATCTTTCCACTGTTGGAAAAATCTTGCATGTGGCTTAATTATGTCTTCTGTTCAACACAGAAGGTCTTTTAATGGATTGAAGAACAAAGACATGGTTGTTGAGGAAATCATCAGAGAGCGTAGGGCGATGATAATGAGTGGTAAACTTAAAGGAAGGAGGCTTTTCGAGGCAGCGGAAAGGGCAGCTGAAGTGGAATTGGATTGGAATGATGATGGCGAAAAAGAAGTGAACAAAGAAGACTTGAAGAGAAACCAAGAAGACTTGGGTACTTACTTTCGTCCATCTTGTTCTTTTTTGGGCTCTTCTTTGCCGGACGAGAGGGTGGAGATTAGTGAACCGGTGGTGGTGAAAGGGGAGGCTGGTGGAGCAAGTAGAAGTTTGAGGGGTGGTGGCGGTGGTGGTGAAAGGTGCGTGCTTGCATTAATTTGGTTTGCTATTGTGTCAATGCTGTTTACTCTTGGCCTAATTATCTCAATGAGTTGCAGTGATAAATATGAGCTTGAAAAAGAGGCAATTATTGTTCCAACATAAAAACACACTTTCTCTGTCACACACAGTGCACAGTCAAAATTTTTTGAAGGCATGGTATTAAGATTGATAATCGAAGTGTACTTTTGTGGATTTTCATTTATCAGTAAAAGTTTAAATTTTTGTGAGTTGCAAGACCTTTGTTCACTTGTAAATTCTGCCTAAATTACTTATTACATAGGAAACCGAGAACTGATAATAATTCATAAACCATTGGGTGAATGAAAATTTGGGTTTGGGATGAAATATTACGATTATTTATGTTTGAAACTACACATGATCATAGATCGGAGATATGTGACAAGAATTGTCAATTGGCATGTCCAATCCTATTTAATTTTAGTATGCCGTGTCAATTTGTTGGAATGATCTGCTACTTGATGATCAGGAGATCATGAAGTCAAGTACAGAGATTTAAAACCTCAGTGATATGCAAAGAACTAAAATGTGCAGTTTGGAGATCATTATGGCAAAATATAGGAACAAATTTATTGAAAATATAGCTTAAGAAGGTTCAAGCCAACAAATATGTTATCGAATAACTTAAGATCCAAGCCGTAGAAAATGACTAGAGCCATTTTCTCTAATAAGATCGCGAAAACATGATATAGAATCAAAGGAGAATAGAAGTTCTTAAATTAAAACCGAATGGAAGAAAATAAAAAGCGGTCTACTTCTTCTTGGGATCAGCATTGGCTACAGGAGCAGATTTTGCCGGTGAATTGAGCTCTTCCCAAGCTTCGATCCAAGTGACCATGGCATCTGCAAGCTTTTGGAAGTAGGGGTCGACTGGGCTGAGCTTCTCCTTCACCATCTTGGAAAGCTCAATGTAGCATTTTTGAACAGTTGTGGATTCTTTTGAGAAGGTTACCTTCTGAAAGAAAGGAATAATTTCCTCTTGCCAGTATATGCCCTTGTATTCCTTCTTCAGATTGACAAATGGGTTACTAGCCTTACTGTGCCAGATATACGGCAGCCCTGTCTTTACTCCAAGACTTAGATGATCACAGATTACCTATGAGCAAAGTCAAGTTTTTTCAAAACTCACAGGTAAGGTGGATTGAACAATTATGGACACTATTAAGGAAGAAAACGATAAACCCTTGTCACTAGTGTCGGCAGAGAGTTCAGAAAATGTGTGGCTGATGTGAAAACAAGTACATATACGAGGGGTCAGCAGAATTACCTTAGCACACCAGCCGGCCCACATGTCATCATATCTACCAATAGGCTGGCCATCGCCCATGAGTCCAAAATACATAGCAGGGCCAATAAGTTCTCTGTCGAAGCCGAGATTCATACCACACATAGGAAAGATAGTGCCTTTGGGAATTGTCATAACAGCATCCACATACCTGTGCTTAGTATTTAGTACACATCAAGCAAGCATTGAGGTGAAAGACAAAAATAAACTCGGGTTTTCAAGGATAAAGCATATCTAACTCGTGGCATTTTTACGTTCACGTAATCTTGAAGCGAGATCAATACAAGAAATACTGTTTGTTGTCGGTTTTGAGGAACTAACCTGGTGTTGCGCTCACGAGGTTTGACAAGCTGAGTCGGGGCATCATAGTCAGGAATGTTAAGCCAGAGCCCGTGAGAGATGGCAGTTGGCACTCCTTCCCTCATGCTAAATGGATAGCCACGGACAAAATCAGCCCCTTCTCTATACGGATCATACAGTGTGTTGAAGAAGAAGGGCGTCGATGGTGAAAGCAGATTATGTATGTGCTGTTGCAATGCATTGATATCTTTCCCAGTTGGATCCTTGGCCACCTATTTCCATTTCAATTTTGCCAATGCAACGAGTCAGAACATTTCTTATAAAGACAGAAACGAATGATCGTTGGAGGAAAATGAAACCTATGAGATGTTCGATTCACTAAACTCGAAACAAATAATAAAATAAGGTAATCAAATATAGGAGATGTTCGTCCATTGTCCTATTCGGGTATCTTGACATTTCTTCAAAAGTCGAACTTTTAATTACCCAAGTGTCCCTTTTTCTATGTAGAACAATATGATGGGATAAATGAAAGATAAGAGTAACCGTTTGGCAAGTCTTTATTTGACATGAAATTTTCTTTAATGGCTTTAAATTATGCTTATTAATAGGATGACTTATCTTATGACTGTTATTTTATGGTAGATGAACTGCCACTATGAAGTGAAAGCGATTTGCACCAATTGGAAAAGGCAAGGCAAGACAAGACAAGAAAAATCAAATAGTACACTCATTTGGATTTTTCCGATTTTAAATTACAAATGATCGAAGAATAATGCTTTCTAATACCGTTGATACTAAAACATCATTCTATGTGGTAGCACTTCATAGGTTGAATACCACGTAGACTGGTGTTCCGTGTTCAACACCATTGGTGATGAATGCTATTACTCACGGGACGAGAGTCAAATCTTAATATCGTCTCGGCCCTTTTCCTAACGAGACTGACGGGGTGAGTCGAAATATCCACAAGCCAACTTATTTCTTTAAAAATAAATTAACAGAACGAGTCCAAAAACCAACAATTTTTTAAAGATCTATAAAATAAAATAAGTCGAAACACAAGCTGCCACATGGAAAAAATGTAAGCTTGGCTTAAGCCATGACTTGTCACAAAGTTGAGGTCTAGTTGCCCATGAGTCGAGCTGGAATGAGCCGAGCCTGCAAGCAGCTCGGCCCATTTACCAAGCTTTCAAAAATCCAACCTTGTTTAATAGTCAAGTGAACCGAAACGTTTTACTAGGACTAAATTGCTACAAAAAGATAAAATATTGGAACCAATATAACAAGAAAAACAGGTTAAACATGTAATTTCAATAACAGACAAAAATTAGAAAACTCCGCTTCAAATTTTCCCAATTATAATCAAATTCTAATTGATCCCATTGAGCAGAAAATTCAACAGATCTGTATTTCTTTTGAATAGATTTTTCTGTCTAGTGGGGCCAGAAGCTATAAAGATCCAATAGGGCAACATCGTGGGTCCCATTTAAATCATACACACATTTTGAAATCCACGTGTCAAGATCTTGAAATCATGATACACGGTAATCTTTCAGTACACCGAGATGTACTGAATCTTAATCTCTCTATAACAAAGATTTCTCTTCTAAGCATATTCTAATGGCAGATTGACTTTCCAAACCCAGCATCCAGATCCACCCAAACTCGACTCTCCAACTCGCCGAGTCAACTCACACACAATTATACAAAACATACAGAGAGAGAAATTTAGAAAGAGAGGGTAGGGAACTTACAAAACAGTCATCATCAATGGTGTAGATGTACTTCTTCTTCGAAACCATGAATCCGAAGCATCGGCAAGCAGAATCCTTGAAGGAGATGCAGGAGGCTTTGGGGCCGAGAATCCGGTTAATATCATTCCGATTGTAGAGTTCATAATCGAATCCTTCGGGCACATTGATTTTTTTGCTGGGATCTCCATCTTGAACAATAATCAAATGATATGGCTGAAAAAATGGGCGCCACATTTCGAGGAAATCCAGGTTCCTTATCGTCGGTATCACTATATCCAACTCATCCTTAAGCGGCGGCGTCACCGGTGTAATTGGCGTTGTCATTTTCACTCAAGAAAAACCTAACCTTTTTGTGTATGTATAGATATAGATAGAGATGTATAATCTCTCTAAAGAGAAGTGGGTGAACAATTGGTAGAGTCTGAAGGTGAATATATAGGAGTGGGGCGGGGTGGGGATAGGGGTAATATGGTAACGAGGAAGAAGTGAATGCAGCGTGGAGGGCCTTTTTGAAAGAGTGAAAAATGTTGGTGTCACATGGGGTACCAGCTAGTTATTTCTATACTTTAATTGAACTGGGCCCACTGAGACCTACAATTTTTAAAATTTTACTCTAATAATCCCACTATATAATTTCTTAAACTCATTTTCAATATTACGTTCTATCAATAAAATAATTTTATATACGTGTCAATAATTTTTCTTTACTTTTTTTAAATAATGTATTTTTTGAAAAATCTTTTTTACAAAATCAATTCCAAAGAAAACTACATCAAACAAAGTCGTATTGTGTTTAATTAGCCTTCGTTTGATTGTCATCAATTTGAAAAAAATGGAGTTTTGAATAGTAATTTTTTAAGAATATACGATTCAAAACTTGAAAAGTAAAGAAAAATTTAAATTTACGCACAAAATATTTTATTGTGTAAATGTGAAATTAAAATGAGTATGAGACTTAAAGAATTTTAATGATTGTCAAACATGGACATAATGCTATTCAAAGTTTGAACACACATATGGTAGTAATTTAATTATTATTAATGTTTATGGTAAATTTTTTAGTTGATTTTGTTATATCTTGGTGAATCTAGACTTGCAATTTTCATTTAATTTTGCTTAGTTCTTGTTTGGCTCCAATTTTCAAATAAAAAATTTCCTTCAAATTAATTTTTAATTACATATTAAATGAGATTCATCATTTTTATCAAATTTTCAATTACACATTTTATCAAATTTTATCGAGATCTACTTCAAAATTGATTTTTAGCTAAATCAAAGACCGAATTGTCTTGTTCAAGAAATCGGGTGAACCTGAATCAATTTTACTTTCATTGAAGGATAAGTCACAAATATGAATTGAAATCGTATTCTTTGTACAATCTAACGAGCCCAGGCTTTGGTCCCATTTTAATTTAATGTATTTTTCTTATTTTTGTTTCATTTTTAACCTCACATTTTTCAACAAAATAATATTACACGTAAACTCAAAATTATTCCTTACTTATTAACAGTACATCCTCCAAAAAATTACTATTCCAAAATATATACTCCCTTCATCCCAATTATATAGACTGTATTTCCTAATATATAATATTTTGTTATGTTCATTTACTATTACACCCTTATTAAATTTTCTCCACTTAATATGTCAATTTCTTGAAACTATTCAAATACGCAAATTTTTCACTTCTTGAAAATATGGAATAACTCTCATTTCTTCTTCTTTTTCAAATTCTGTATTAATTCCAATAATAATTTAGTTTTACATACTGAAAATAGGGGTAAATTAGGAAAGATCTTGACAAAATTTAATTTTTCAATGACATTAAAGATGTTTTTTTAATCCGTGTAAAAAACGAAACAAGCCTATATAAATTGGGATGTATGAAGTATTTTTTTTCCCCCTAAAATCTCATTAAAATTGAGTCCAAACAATGGCTAAATCTAGTCTTGATCAGTAATGCAGATCGTGTTCACAAGCATAACTTCCACTGAATTATTTACGAGAACGTTGCTCGACAATAAAACAATAATAACTACATAGAAACGTACAATGTCAGGTTTTAATGAACAACAAAGAGAGCAATTTATTTCTTCTTTGCTTTCAAATCCCATGTGACGATTTAAATTTTGCACCATTACGTTAGGCGCAGAATTTTCATTAATTAAAGATTAATTAATCCGACCCATAAAAGTCATTAACTGAATTTTGAAGTTAATTACTTCTTAACTATGCATAAAAAAACGCCTTCCATACCAAGATTATTTTGTGGGATGTATGTAATACTCGATTTTTGGATGCTAGACATCAAATTTAGTTTGTTTAGCAAGTTTTTGACAAATTTAAAGTCTCCGATTGATTGATGTCATCCATAATGATGTTTAGATTTTACAAATCGTCTTATTTGTTAAAGTATCTCGAAAAAATCTTTACTTAAATTCTTATGTCCATGTGTCATGCGTTTTATACAATGTAATTTATACCACAAATGTACGGAGTCAAGTTTTGCAATATAATATTATAGTTAGGATGTCCAATATACAGGAATTTATATTTAATTTCTATCAAATACTATAATTGTGTAACTCTTGTTTTATCTAGATGAACACAATTTGGAATCAATGGTTTTAACTAAATTAGGGATGAGAATTCAATAAATAAAAGCAAGTTATAAGAATTAATCAATATAAGAGAGCATAGAGTGTGATTTCACATGACTGTCAAATATGATTTTCAAAACCTAGTTATCTCTAATCAACTTTTCATGTTCATAAGCAATAACCTTAATATAATTCTACCCATTCTCTCGAGTACTGGGTAAAAATTAATTTCAATATCTCTATTTCAAATTAAAATCAAGATTTATCAAGATTGTGGTGCTTAGATGGAACAATCTTCATAGATTCTACACACTCTCTCGAAACCCATAAAAATTAACTTATGATATTATTATAATCACGCTTAAATTTCTCTCTCTCGAGTACTGAAATTAACTAGCATCTAATCATTCAATTAATGGCCAAATTAATTGAAAGCATTAAATCAACAACACAAATAAATGGAATTGGAAAAATCAAATCATATCCTCAAGTTTTGGCTAGTCAAACCCTAGAAATTTTTTATTTATGGTGGGACATAAAATTTACAAAATTCATAAAGAATAACATGAAGAGAAGAAATATAAAACTATTTTTTGGATGGTTGAATCAGTCTCCTTCTTCAAGTCGCCTTTGCCTCCATCTTAATTTCTTGAATCTGACCCCTTCAATTCTTGCTCTTGACTCGATGAATTCTCCCTCCCCCGAAAAGTGATCTTTAGAATTATATTAATAGTGTTTTGAAGCTTCGAGACGAGTTGGGATGGAACGGGCCGAAAACTCTCCAGGAAATCTAATTTTTTAACCCTCGGGTAGCGGCGTCGCAGCTCCAGCAGTTTTGTCATCTCTTCACTGATTTTTCCTTGTTTTCTTGGGCGTCTAGCGCCCATATGTTCCCTTTGTTTTAAGCCTCACTTTCTGCTTTATTTTTCTCTTATTTCATCTCCATTCCACACCCACTTTTATGATCAACATTTCAACTTCATTCTAAACTCCAAAATACGTCATTTTCGTTAAATTACTTAAACTACAAAACAACACGAACAATCCCATAAAAACCCTCAATAGTTCTCAAGAACAAACCGAGAAATATGATTTAGAGGTGCTAATTCAATGAGTGAAATACACTAATCAAATACCCCCAAACTTAATTACTTACTTGTTCTCAAGCAAACACAATAATATAACTAACACACACACAATTAAACCACAAAAATAACGGACTCACTTCACACGATTTAGTTGGATAACTTGTCTTTATGACTCAGAAAAGAAAACATGATGTCAAACTCATGAACTACTTCAAGATTATAATGCACAAGCCAAATCCTTACATTTCCAATACAAAACGAGTGTGTGTATGTGAAAAATCAAATATAACGATGTATAATCGTAAGTTAATTCAATTCTTGATTTTTAAAGTCAAATATTTTTTCTTTCGCTCATGGAATTCACATACCTCAAACTTAATTTATTTTCATTCTCTTCACAGGGGTGTATTATGAGGTTATTCTTCATTTCACTACTTCTTACCCTCTCCAATTTGATCAAGTTTTTACCCATTATAGTTTAAATGAGGATTCTCCTTAATTTCGATTGCTTTAACCCCTAGGAACCAACCAAACTACTAATCCCTTATCAAAGGTATAATTCTCTAAAACAATTGTTTGAGGCTTAATCAAGATATATAGTGAGTCTTCTGTTTTATGCACCTGTTTTTTCAAATATATATATTTTATTAATCTTATACATGATCGTCTCTCAATTAAGTTTTCTAAATGACCCCTATAAATAGTTTTTAGCCGATGACTTTAGGGTATCAAGTTTTAAACCCTCATAGGCTTAGTCACTCGAGTCATTAAGACTCTTGACTTGATGAATTCCCTCCCCACCCACTGAAAAGTGATATTTAGGGTCATATTTATAGTGTTTGAAGTTTCAAGACGAGTTAGGGATGGATTGGGCCGAAAGCTCTCCAAAAAACTGATTTTTTAACCATCAGATGGCGACGTTGCGATGCCCAAGCTGGCACCGTAGCTCTGTGATGGGAACCCGCTAGCAGTTTTGTTTCTTCTATTACGGCTGGGCGCTGTGAGGCCCATCTCTCTGTTGATTTTTCCTCTTTTTCTTGGGCGCATAGGCGCCCATATGTTCCCTTCTCTTTTGACCTCGTTTTCTACTTTATTTTTCTCTTCTTTCATCTCCTTTCCATGAATCTCGAGAATTTCATCACTTAAATCTTTTTGTCATTGTATTAAAGTTAGGTTGTAAAATTTTGACTTGAAAGTACAATTTATTTTTCTTATTCAGTTTTATTTGTTCATTTGTAACTAACAAATTCTAGTTAAATGTGTTTCTTTATTTTCATTTATATTTTTTTATTGCAAATATTACAAAATTATTTTTGTACAATATTATATATAACGAAGACATGTGTGTGTGTGTGTGTGTGTGTGTATATATATATTATTTTATTTTGGAAAATTAGGCTCACTACTATAAAAAAGAAACTAATTAGATTAATGCATTTAACATAAATTTAAGGGAAAAAATTCAAAAGTTATGTGTTAACTTTGATACAATTCAATTTTCAGGTGTCAAGTTTCAAAATGCAAAACTCAGGTATTTGTTTATTAATTAATTATTAAATAATATGATTAACTCACCCCACCTCCACCTTCCCTACCGTTCCGCTACTATTCCGATGACCGTTCCGGCGACTACTCCAATTCCAACAATTATTCCGACGGTCACAATTCAAAAATTTTATAAGTTACAATTAATTCATTGGTCACAGATTTCAAAATTAG
>CAIGRL010110105.1:0-12479 GCA_903798325.1 Fraxinus xanthoxyloides
GAATCAAACGGGGGCTAAAACTATGTCCGAACACGGATTAATGCCACACTAAGGGTATGTTTGAGTTTTGAAAAAACGTATTCTGGAATAGTAGGTTGATGAAAAATATATGGTTGAAAAAGAATAAAAAATTATTGATATAATGTAAAATATTATTTTATTGAAAAATGTATAGTTTAAAATGAGTAGAAAAATTAGAATAAAATTTTTAGTATGTACCAAACATTAACTAAATATAACACATGCAATATCTAGTTAGTAAGCTTTTAAGTGATCAAGAGAAGTGAGCTTCAAGGAATGTATAGTTAAAAATTCTATTGGAAAAAATAAAATATTTTGATCAACTTACAAGTAATTATAAACTTTGTCAAACGTGCAATGTATTGTTTCTTTGCTTTACATAGTGCAAAAATTCACCAACTTCCTCAAAACACGAATCTAAAATTCGAAAGCATCTAATGAGTGAAAAGGAGTACCTAATGAATCCAATGAAAAAGAAAACATAAGAAGAGACACGGAATTTTTCCCTGCACAATGAAAATTAGAAGGGAAAAGGAAAACGACATGTAACCGTTGGAGGAAAAAGGTGAATGGTTTTGAGTTGGGTTGCCTGGCCAGGCTGGGCCTACAGCAGTTACGCCCACAGCCACATCGCAGCAGCAAATAACCTCACATGCTCACCCGGTCCCACCGCCCACTTTCTATATCTAAAATAAGAGATTGTGGCCCCGTTTGGTATTGCTTAAAATTTAATTAAAATTGAAAATATGGTCATTATTGGGTCTCATCCGTCTAATAAAAGTCAACCATAACGGCTAGTTTTTCAATTTTTATCCGATTTTAATCTCTACCAAACACCCCTGTGTTCCAGTTTGAAGCATTTAACTTAAAAAAAATATGTTTCGAACAATATTTTTCGATGTGTGAAAAAAAATCAATTAAAACTTACGTTGAAAATATTTTATTTTTAAAATATATTTTTTCCCCTTTTTTTAATCACACATTTTTCAATAAAATAATATTATACACAAACTCAAAACTTTAATTTATTTTTTAACTACACATTTTTCATCAATTTAATATTCTAAAATGCATTCTTTCACAAATGAGTTTGGCACTAAGATTATTCTTCTACGATTGTCATGAATTTTGGGAAGGCTTTTGAAAATTGATCTATTTTCTAAAGGGTAATTATGTTACCACTACAAATTTATTTAAGTACACCACAAATTTCTTATTTACTTAAATATCCTTAACTAAAATTACATAATTATGATTTTAATATATTTTTTAATTAAATAAATTATTGTTCCACCACAAATATAAAACCTAATTTCTTTTTTTTTTTTCCTTAACATCTAATTGCTCGTAGTTATTCAATCAGCTTCCTATCTTCTGGTGATGATATTAAAAACACCACCATAAATCCAAATCCAGATTCTCTTTTAGCAAAAATAAGAGGCAAATCATCAAAATCAATACCATCTTCAACCTCTAAATCATTAGCATTGTTTGGATTTAGATACCCATTTTCATTATCAGAAGAAATCAATCTCAAAGATGGATTTTTTTTAATCCAAATCCATCTTTCGCGTGTAATTCAACATAATGATGTTTATGATATCCATTTATATGAATGCCCCATACCTAAACAAGTTTAAATTAATATTAGAAGATAAGAGAGATTTATAGAAGAATTGATATTAAGGATGTATATGGGTTTCTTGGATATTTGTCAACGAAATGAAATGAAATGAAATGAAAATGGTGGGGGTGTTGAGCTCTAGATCTCAGGGTCAATGGTCGATTTCAACTTTGTTTGCATAAGATCGAGACCATAAACCATCATATCTTCTGTTTCTAGTGACTGTGAAATAATGAGGGGAAATGTTAAGAGAATAAGGATTACTATTGTTGATAAGTACACCACAATATTTTATTATTTTTGTTTCGATTTTTTTGTTTTTATTGAATTAGGATTATAATTATAAATTTATTGTAGTGTATTTATTAAAAATATATTTTAATTGTGGTGTGATTACAATGTGGCGTAGTAATTAAAACTTATAATGGTAATATAATTATCCTTTCCTAAATATAATTTTATTCCCAAAATACCCTTTGTCTTATCCATAAATCCTCTATTCACTCACGCCTCTCTCCCCACTCTTAAATGCGACTTTCTCCTAGCTCCCATATAAGAGAGAGAGCTGCAGCAACTGAAGGTGAGAAAATCAAGAAGAAAAAAGAAATCTGGTTTTAGAGAGAGAAAGCAAGAGCGAAGATGACAAAGGAAGTTAGCGAAGAAGGACAAGTACACCATCGCAAGGACTACGTGGACCCACCACCAGCTCCACTGCTGGACATAGGTGAGCTCAAGCTCTGGTCTTTCTATAGGGCCCTCATCGCTGAGTTCATCGCCACACTTCTCTTCCTCTACGTCACCGTCGCCACCGTCATCGGGCACAAGAAGCTCAACAACGCCGACCAGTGTGACGGAGTTGGTCTCCTCGGTATTGCCTGGGCCTTCGGTGGCATGATCTTCATTCTTGTCTACTGCACCGCTGGAATCTCAGGTCCAATCACCATTTTTAACACCTTGATCTAAACTCCTACTAAAATTTTGTGCTTCCTTGTCTGAAATATGAACTTTTTGTTATATTTGTGGTGTAGGTGGTCACATAAACCCGGCCGTGACTTTCGGGTTGTTCTTGGCGAGGAAGGTCTCTCTGTTTAGGGCAATTGGGTACATGGTGGCGCAGTGTTTGGGTGCTATTTGCGGCGTTGGGTTGGTAAAGGCCTTCATGAAGAGTTTCTACAACCACTTGGGTGGTGGGGCTAACTCTGTGGCTTCTGGGTACAACAAGGGCACTGCCCTCGGTGCTGAGATTATTGGCACTTTTGTGCTTGTTTACACCGTCTTCTCAGCCACTGACCCCAAGAGGAGCGCACGTGATTCTCACGTCCCAGTACGTATACACACAACTCATCTATTCAAGCTATTTCTAGTGATTCTTGATAATTAACTTAAAGTTTTGGTACGTGTAGGTTTTGGCTCCGCTTCCAATTGGATTTGCAGTATTCATGGTTCATTTGGCCACCATCCCAATTACTGGAACCGGTATAAATCCTGCTAGGAGCTTTGGAGCTGCTGTTATCTTCAACAACGACAAAGTCTGGGATGATCATGTAAGTTTCAATCCATTACCCATTTAAATGCATGGATGCATAGAGACTTCTTCTGGTATCTTTAATTATATGTAAACATGAACTTAATTTAATTGTACAGTGGATTTTCTGGGTTGGACCATTTGTGGGAGCATTGGCAGCAGCAATATACCACCAATACATCCTTAGAGCTGCAGCCCTTAAGGCTTTGGGATCCTTCAGAAGCAACCCCACCAACTAAGCAACTCTATGGAAATTGAATTCATCTGTCCTATTTTCTGTTTAATGTTATTTGTTGGATTATGTGTGTAACGAAAGAGATGGCTGGTTATGAATTATGAGACCCTTGTTTATTTTTAAGATAGTTTTTTCTTTGGCTGTGTAACTATTTTTACTTTGGCATGAGATAAGTAGTGCTGTGTTTTTTGGTGCTTTTCCTTTCAATCAATCATCTGTGCCACCGGGTATTCTGTGGGTCCCTTTACTGATTTAGATAATATATAAACGGTCGGGAATCAATATTGACGGGGGACGGGGTCTTCAAAAACTTTACTATCGAGCCAATTCCACTAGGAGATAGACAGCTGTCAATTAAAAAACTCCAAACAGGAGTATGGTGGTCCTGCTTCTTTACCTGTGTCTGTAAAAGTCTCAGAAAATTTTGCTGTGCTTGGTCCAGTTGGGGCCTTAAAGACAGAGACAAAGCCAAGCCAATATGACTGAGTGGAGGAAAAGCGATGGGAAAAAAAATAAATTAGGGAAGACGGGAACTTTGATGCCACTCTGGAATTTGCATATTTGTCATGTGCAGAACGAGGGAAGGTTACTTAGTTTTTCCAGAGTGGTTCTTAAGCCCACAAGATATAAACAGCAAACCAACTCTAGAAGATGCTGCCAAACAATACAAAAATAATAAGAAAATAATGACTTGATTCTAGGAACTCGAATTGCATTAATTTAAAACGAACTCTCATTGACTTAGCCAGGTTAAAAATAGTGTTATCGAGCATGCTTAATATCGACAGATTCTTGATTATCTCAAACAACGATAAAAAGCAACGTAACTTGTGCATTGGAAACCAACTACTAACCTGTGTCATTTTTATTGATTTTCCTCTGGGCAGTATCGATGCATTTTTTGGAATCTAAGAGGACTCGTCACCCATATTTTATCTCTTGTATAACTAACATAGTTCCTGCATCGAGAAGAATCACAGATGAGTTCATAATTCAAAATAGATGTTGAGAGAATCACATCGTAGGTTAGATGGTAAGAAAAATGACATATCGATTGGATAAATATTTAAGCGTAATTATTCTGTTTATTGATGAAGTTCATGGATTCATATAATGCTCTACTAAAGCCTTTTGAATCCTGGAAACAAATTTCAAGTTCCAAAATCAAAATAAAATAGATTCATAGCTTTGATATCTTGTGTTGAACTCATGGGTGAAAGAAATATTCAATAGCTTTGATATCTTCTGAATTTCGAATAGTATTCAAAATTCTCAATGAGAAATATTACGAGTGTCTAATCAGCGAGTACAAGTATCACAAACGAGTTCAATTCACATTTGTGTTGAGGGAGTAAGAAAAAGGCCATTTCATTTCCACTAATTCATGCGAAAATAGTTTGTTCACTGAAATGCTAATATAATAAAATTAATTACTCGTTGTACAATAATAAAGCCTTGAATCCTATTCCCAAAATCATCAACGAGAGATATCACGAGTGTATAATCATAGGATTTGCCGTGTTCTGTTGAATTTGAACATATTAATGAACGCTAATCAGATTACGCAATTAAAATCAACTGAAACCAAATCTTAAGAAGAGTGATGAAAACCAGAAATTCAAATCTAAACAGTAAGGATCGTCCGCAGAAATAAAAAATCTATAAGAAATCTAAACAGAAACAAAATATTACCTGAGAATTGGGCTCGCAAACTTGAAAGAAACGGAGTCTAAGATTAGAGATTGGAAAGATGATAAATAAATAAAAAATTTGGGAACTTCGCGCGCTCATTTGGGAACTTCCTTGGCGTGAGCGCGACGTTTGTTTGTTTGTTTGTTTTTTTTTTTTTCCAGAATAAATTCCAAACGGGGTTTGGGTCAGCAAATAGTGATCTGGACAAAAGCCCAAATTATTTGTATATATGGGTATTTAATCTTGATCAATGAATCCATTTATATGGGCCAACTCTGATAAATATTAATGCTCATTCAGTTTCATTTAATAAATAAATAAAATAACACTGAAGAATTTGGTTCATGGAATTGACTTAAAATAAAATCATATGTTTTGAATTACTTGTATTATCATTTGAAATTATTCGAATTGTACAACGTTGGTTATAGAACTAAGTTATTGACAAGACTAACTTTCAAGCCTATCTAGTTTGTAGCAAGTTGGCATGGAAATCGTCACTCGACTATTAAAAGATAATAATTGAATCGTCGTACACTGGAACCAGCTTGTTGCACACTTGATGGATTGAAGATCAATGAATAACTTGAGTTGCGGACTATTTTGTCCCAGTCGGATCTTTCCCTTATGTTTTACAACCATTTAATCGATGGAAAATTAGCTTAAGATCAAAGCCCGTACCTTGAAATTATGGCCAAGCTTAGTCCATTCATAAGGATTGTGCCAACATTTTATTAAGGGTGTGTTTGAGCCACATTATTTTGGAAGAATGTATTCCGGAATAATAGATTGATGGAGAATGTGTGGTTGAAAAAGAAAGAAAAGTTATTGATGTGATGAAAAATATTATTTTATTGAAAAATGTGATTGAAATTAGTAAAAGAATGAAAATGAAAATTTTAATGTGTACCAAACATGGGCTAAATAAACCAATTGGGCCGTACGTTTTATTCCGTGATTTGAAATCATTAGTATGTTTTTCCTGTCTAGGATTCCTTTCTTCTGTACAACGGTTGAAACCCAATTATCACCAACGGTAGAATGTGGTCACTCAAACTGATGCTGCATAGCATTACTCATTACGAGTCTATCTAAAAATAATCATTGAAGTTTCTCTCTTTGAGGCAACAAATAGAACAACATTCCAAACAAGCGAATAACTTCAAGTTAGTTATGGTTTTCTTATTAATATTATGCTCACGCGAAATGTCTCTCCTTGATTATGGGATGAAATGTTATATAATTTTTTTTATCAATTATAGTTAACAAATCAACATATTTGGTACAATTCAAATACCAAACTTTTGTGTATATCTAAATTTAGCCTCCGTTGGACAACTAATTTAAAAATGATTTATAAATTCAGTCAAAATCGAACGTTAATTTCAATTGCACATTCTTAATTACTACTCGTTTATTCTCCACGCATTTCACGGGAGTCACTACTGTTCCTCTTTATAAATTTGGCAAATAGAGTTGATATGTAGCAAAAGTCACACATTAGTTTTCTTCAACAAATTTTATGTAAATTGTAGACCGTGATATTGAAGTCTCTCTTTCTCATGCAGGCTTCATTGCTCAACTACCAATACTTGTAACAAGGCTACTAATATAGAAGATAAACTTTGTCAGATGAAGGGAACAAATACTGTTGCTTCATTTTGTTTCATAGAATGCATGAGTTAAACAAGTAAAGAATTTGCTGATATAGGCCTTCTTAGAATGATGAGGGCATCTGAGAAAAGGGATAATTCATCTGTTAAACATCACCATCAATTCAAGCTTTTATGAGTATTTTATACTACACTTTCTTCTTTTGATTTTCCTTTCTTTGTTGGGCCAAGAGAGGTAGCATCAGAACCATACCAAAAGGTAGGATATTTTGTCATTCTATCACATAATGCAGATAGAATTCGAGGAACACTTTATGCTTTAATATTGTCTTTTGATTTTGTGACATATATTTATTAATTGAAATGTAGGATCCCTTTTGTTCGTATTCGAAAATTCATTAGCATCTAATCATATATCATCAAACATATCCCCCAAAAAGTAAAAGAAAGCAAAAACGCGCACACATAAGTCGACGCTTTGACAGCATTTCTTTGGCAGGCAAAAGATGCTGGTGCCAAATTTTTTAGAAAGGTTAAGAACCCTGGTGGGCATCAAAAGCTGGGATTACATAGTTCTATGGAAGTTAAGTGATGATCATAGGTAGGTAATTCATAATAATTTATAATTTTTTTTATTTTTTTTTTAAAGAATTGAGTTTATTACTTATATATACAATACTTTGATTGAGTTATAGGTGTGTTGAGTGGATGGATTGCTGTTGTGCTGGAACTGAAAATATTCAAAATAATGAAGAAGAACAGCTTCTTTTTCCTCCTTCTGCTCTTCCTTGCAGAGATGTGATGTTTCCACATCCAAGGATTAAATCTTGTGATTTATTGGAACAACTTCCTGCTTCCATAACACTGGAATCAGGGTAAGGCCTCCACCCTACCCCATACCCTCCAGCGGTGGCTTTATAATAGAAATGTTTTTGAAGTATGAGTGTGACTTGCAGTATTCATGCACGAACAATTTTGTCCAACCAAGCCAGCTGGTTGAACTTCTCGAACAACTCAGATTCAAATGTTTCCAAAGTAAATTTCTGTTTCCTCACAGCATGTTTGGTATATTCTGTACCTATTGGATCGTAGAATAGACTCAGGACTACTAATTATGCTGTTAAGTATTGCATGGTTGATTTTGCAGGAAACTCTAGGCACCAGAGTTTTGATTCCGTTGTCTCTTGGAATAATCGAGTTGTTCATTACCAAACAAGTACATAACATTTCCCCTGCTCTTCCTTTCACCTCATGTAGTTGGGCATGCTAAAGCTAGCTAATTATTTTGAATGTATAGAAAAATAGTATATAACCATTGCTGACAAAATATCTTCCAGGTACCTGAAGATCAACAAGTCATAGACTTTGTTAGAGCTCAGTGTAACATTTTTCTGGAGCAACAAGCCATGAGTAATTCAGGCACTACAGATTCAAGCTTCTCATTGAGTGCAAATGGAATACAAGTTTCCCCTGAGCCCTTGAAGGAAAACTTGGATTTGCCCCATGATATCTCCATTGAAAGACTCCACTTGTGTAATTCTCCGATGAACATCTCTAATTTGCAACAATTTAGAAGCACGGGAGAAACTGGAAACACGAGTAACAATATTTTCTTTGAAGGAACATATGCATCGAATCCTCTCACCCCTTCGTTTGAGAATGGATTCCAGGGGATGGAAACATTACAAAGTAACAAATTTGGTGGCCAAGTGAAGGACGATGACTCTTTTACACGAGCGAATAACCGATCAGATGATTCTGATCCGAATGATGACAATGAAGATGCAGCAAAGTATGGTAGAAGAACAGGGAAGGGAACTCAATGCAAAAACCTCATGGCTGAGAGGAAGAGAAGAAAGAAGCTTAATAACAGGCTCTATACTCTTCGAGCCTTAGTCCCTAAAATTTCTAAGGTATATAGTGCCGGACACGATGAGACAGTTCGATGGATAAGATTTTCAACTTCATTTTCTTCCTTGATACCGTATAGTGATATTATACTGTTTTGCAGTTGGATAGAGCTTCTATACTCGGAGATGCAATTGATTATGTAAAAGAGTTGCAGAAACAAGTGAAAGAACTTCAAATTGAGCTCGAAGAACATTCAGATGATGAGGACGCGAGGAAAACATTAGGAACAAACAGTAATCACAACAATGTCCAACCAGGGGTTATGTACCATGCAGGAATGAAACGTGCTGCTAAATACGAACAGGAAAATTATTTGAAAGTTTCTCAGGGAACATCTGCCAATAGTGGCATTAGCATCTCAAAACAGAACCACGATTCAGAAAATACGAATGAGAAGCTGCAGCTGCAAATGGAGGTACCTATTACGACTAAATTGCATGCAAATTTCAGTAAACTTTTTCTTCTATGTATATGTTATACTGATCATGAAAGGAGACATTAACAATTGTAGCCAAAAGTGGAAGTCTTTCAACTAGATGGAAATGAGTTATTTGTGAAGATATTCTGTGAGCACAAATCTGGTGGATTTGTGAACTGGTTGGAGGCTTTGAATTCTTTGGGCTTGGAAATAACGGATGTGAACACAACTAGACATACATGTCTGGTTTCAAACATCTTCAAAGTAGAGGTAACTCAATCTTCTTTTGATGATTTATTTATACGAGATTTTAACTTTTTGGTCTCTTTCTTTGCTTGTCACAGAAAAGGGATAGTGAAACAATTCAAGCCAATCATGTCAGAGGGTCGTTGCTTGAGTTAACACGAAATTCATCCAGATTGTGGGCTGAGATAGAGAAAACGTCCGAGAATGGCAACATAGATCATGATTATCATCATCGCCACCTTCACCACGACTACAGTCACTGCTCCCTCCTCCATAACCATAACCACCAAATGAATTCTCAACCGGTGCAGCGCCTTCACTAAGTAATAATTTGGGGGTGCTTCTTTTTCTCGTTTTCCTAGTATAAAGCAGGTAAAAGATCTGAAAACTTGTTCCACAATAAGATAAGACTGCTTTAACTCATGTCAAAATTCAGAGTACCATATCATTGGATGAAACAGAGTTACTTCACAAATATTCCTTTGTTATCCAAGCAAAATCCTATCAAATTGCAATGGAATTCCATCATCATAAAGCTTAGAACGAATCGCATGCATAGGAATTTGCTAGAATTTTTAAAATTGGCCCCAAAATAATTGATTGCATATTTATTGAATACGTCAATAATAGTAGTGCATATCGATTTCTTGTTATTCAAGACATACATTAAGGCACCATAATTGAATCGAGAAATGCTTCCTTTTTTCAAAAATGTCTTTCCATGCGAAGACAAGGAAGAAGTAAGTTCAAAGAAACGAACTTATGAAACTACAAATGGTAATGAAGAACAAAGGCGTAGTAGGCTAGAACATCAACTTCATATGGTCATGACTTTCTAACCTATATAGTAGAAAATGATTTAGTGAAGCACTTCGGAAGCATCTCATTGGAAAAAGGCTATCAATATTGAGATAGAATTTTATGATGATCTATCACTTGAAAATAAGCCTTTAGGGCGTAAATGGATTTTTTTAAGAAGAAATTGAAATCAGATGGATCCATTGATAAATACAAGTGTAGGTTCGTGCAAAAGATTATAGGCAAAAAAAAAAAGACTCGACTTCTTTGATTCCTACTCACCTGTGACTAAAATAACTTCGATAAGGGTGTTGGTTGCAATTGCTACATTGCATAACCTTGAGGTTCTTCAAATGAATGTGAAAATGGCATTTTTGAATGGTGAGTTAGAAAAAGAAATATATATGGAACATTCTGAAGATTTCATTGCTCCTAACGATTAACCAACAAAGGAAAGTTTGCTAACTCGTTAAGTGCGTATATGGATTGGAGCAAACCTCAAAACAGTGGCATTTGACAAAATAATGTTGTTAAATGATTTTAAAATTAACAAGTGTGACAAGTCTGTATACATAAAACATACATCTAAGCCATATGTGATTGTGTGTATGTATGTTGATGACATATTAATTATGTGTAACATTCACGATATCATCATGAATACAAAGAAAATGTTAACGAAACATTTTGACATAAAGGATATGGTGTGAAGATGTAATATTAGGGATTAAGATCTCTAGGACATCTGATGGAGTTGTTCTTTCCCAATCTCACTATGCTGAGAGTATACTTAAAATATTTAATGTATATGAAGAAAGTCTAGTGAAAACTCCGATTGATCTAAGTCTACACTTAGTAAAAATAAAGGTGATTCTATTCCTCAACTAAAGTATTCACATGTTATAGATAGTCCAATATACATTGCGAAGTGTACTCGACCAGATATAACATATGCTGTGAATAAGATTAGCAGATATACTAATAATCCAAGCAATGATTGTTGGAAGACATAGAATAGGGTTCTTAGATATCTAAGATACACCTTAACTTTGTATTATACTTCACAAAATATTTTGTTGTATTGGAGGATATTGTAATGCGAATTGGATCTCCGATACAGATGATTCTAAGTCTACTAGTGATTATGTTTTTACCATTGGTGGCGCTACTGAATCTTGGAAGTCCACAAAACAAGCTTGTATAGCTCGATCAACGATGAATTAGAGTTTATACATTTAGACAAAGCTGGTGAAGAAACGAAATAGCTTCATAACTTTTTAGAGGATATTCCATGTTGGTACAATAAGTATACATTGTGATAGTCTATCGGTTATTGGACTGTCACAAAATAGTATGTATAATAGTAAGTCCAGATATATACGTCGTAGACACAATACCATTAATCAGTTGTTCTCAAATGATATTATTTCTATTGATTATGTTAGATCAAAGGAAAATATCGCGGATCCGCTTACAAAAGGCTTACCAAGAAGTCATATGTATTGCATATCGAAGAAATGCGATTAAAGCCTACTATGTAAGAGTATTTGTAATAATAATCCAATTTTGTTGACTGGAGGTCCCAAGATTTTGGTTCATTGGACAACTAAGTTATGGAGATCAGGCCAGAAGTCCGACCCTACACAGCTAGATAAGAGGGATCTTACATGAAGCACTTAAGAAATAATTCATACTTATTCTTATGATAATCAAAGTGCTTTTTACAAAATGTTAAAAGGTTAAGTTATACTTTTAATTATTCCTATAACCTGATTAAGTCAAGTGAAATATGTTATAATACTCTCAATAGGAGGTCACTTATATAAGTGGGAAGTAGGTCGCTTCTATGAGAATTTTTTAGGCAGAAATTATCCAAAACACTTATGACACCCAAGAGTGGTTCACGACCAAATCGAACACAATCATGAGAATCAAAATGGTTAAGGATATTGTGTGAATACTATTGTCTTGGTTTACAACAATACTTGATAGTATTTCACTAAAGTAGGTTCAAAGCTTGAATCTACCTCTACTGATGTGATATCTTCCACATATCTCTCCACTAGTATCTACATTAGCATTTGTATATCTGGTAGGTAATTTCCATTCATGTAGGGTATAATTGGAATTTGGTTAAGTAAATTAATAAAAACTGATTTTGTATCAATTTCGATCAAATATTTGGATATGTTTCAATAGTCAAATCAGGTAAGTGAATAGACTAATTTATTCTACTTATCAAGTAGATGATCAAAGTTATTTGGAATCTCAAAACTAATTCCAAATGTATGAAAAATTGTTATTCAAAGTTACGAGGAAAAACGCGAGGTCAGCATATTAGATCGTCGCTGAAGTGGCAGCTTAGCGCTCAATGAGCAACGAATTGCCTGCTCTGA
>CAIGRL010110134.1:0-12999 GCA_903798325.1 Fraxinus xanthoxyloides
CTTCCAACCCTTTTAATAACTTGTGGCTTGAGTCATCCCACATGAACGACCCACGACCCATATTTTTCTAACAATAACAATATGTGGCATATAAATCTTAGATATGCTTCCTAATTTGCCTATTATGATACCACAAAAAGAAAAAAAATATTTTGCAACAGGTAACATGCGTTGTCATAAGTCTTTAACAACGTGCACTTGTACATTGCGAATTTTAATATTGCTATAAAGTAGGCGAATATGACGTACATTTACTCGTTGTTATCAATGTTTCAACAGCGTGTATATGACACAAGCTCAGCGTTCTACTTTGCTTCATGTCCAACTATAGACGATAAGCAAGTCCACCAGCCAAGTGATCACACACATGTCCATTCCGATTCTCATAGATCCATGGCTATTTCAAGTCAGTCCAGCTCAATCCAGTAACAAGTCCAATTTCCAAGATTTTTAGTTCGTTCGCATAGACTTCAATGAAAGCAAATTTGTGTGTTAACTCGTAATTTTTATGGCCGACAGTGTCTAATGCTCTAAATAATTACTCTTCATATCTAATAGACATAGCATGTTTGGGTAAGCTTATAAGCACATTATTTGAGAAGTATCAAGCTTAGCCAAACTGGCCCAAACATGGTCAATTATTAATAGATATGAGCATGTTTGGCTTTACTTCTTTTGCATAAGAAGCAAAATTCTTTACACAGTACCAAAAGTTATGTTGCCCAAAAAGGAAAAAAATAAGCTAAAGATTGAATATAAAATAAGACTCTAGTTATTCACATTAGCCCTTGTTTAACCCTCATTTTGTAAAACTCATTTTTCTTCGAATTCTTTTCCAACTACATATTTTCTCAATAAATTATTTTTGAACTTGAATTCATAACTTTTTTGTGTCTTAACCACACATTTCAAAAGGAAAAAAAACGCTTTTCACAAAAATTATTCTGAAAAAAATCTCAACCCAACACGATTTAATCTTGTCAGACTTGTAACTTGAAGTACAGGTAATGAGAATCGAATTTGCGTTGCACAATAATGTACATGTGTTCATAAACCTGGCACCAAGACATCAATTTGACACATATTTCCACGTTAGATGCACACTCCCAAGCCACTTTAGCACACATTCTCCACGGGTTAACTTTTTAGGCCGCTGCATTAGGGCAAAAAACCCCTCTATATATAACTTTACTCCTCTTCTTTACTCTCTATACACACACCTTTAATTTTCTCCCCATTGCAGTGTCTAAATTTTCCCTTTGCCTCAATTTAGTTAGAAATATAGTTGGGAAAAATGATTTCTTTCTTAGAGATTATTAGCTTCAAGTACAAGCTACATCTCGATCCTGAAGATAGCAGTATTCTTCGTAGTCATCTGCATAACATGCCGATATCAAAAGTTGAAGATGGGGATGGAGATGACGACGACGATGATGATGGTGACTACGACTATGCTCCGGCTGCTTAATCAGAAGGTTTTGTTGATGGAAAAAATGCTGAGAATGTAGTCGCTTAAATAAAATCCGAGGTGGTTTCTTGGAAACCCTAGTTTTGGTCAGAACAAATTAACCCGAGTTTTGGGTTATTTTATATATATAAGTGATGTCACTAAGGTAGTATCTGAATTTGTAGTCTTATGTTATACACTTGCACTAGTATTTTAATAAATGAGCGGATTACATGCATGAGTTTCTGAACGTCCCTTTTGATTATTTGCATTTCCCTTCCCCTATGCTTTTTCTTGCCTTCAAACAACGAAATCTTAACCGAGGTTTTTATGGAAGAGAGGGTAATTACACGATAAGCATAATCACTACAAGTTTGATGGATGAACAAATCAATATGTTTTTGTAGCATTTGATTTGCCTCAAGATTTTTTGAAATAAGAAGTAATTAATTATAGATTTTTGGCCTCCAAGAAACCCAAACTGGAAAGTAACGACTCCCCAACTGAGAACTCAGAAATATTGAAAGTTACTAGTTCAATCCTAAAATCATCTAATAAGTGAATAACACGGAATTAATTTATCAATTAGAAGCAACAAATCATTTTTTAATTGTTCTAGATGTTAGTCAATCAAGTCATCCTATGGTGAATTGTCGCATTAAATGATTATTTCATGAAAAAACACAAAATTTGATGACAGAGAAAAATTTTAATTGGATAAAAACTCCAAGATCAAGCCAGTAGTTTCCACTATAGATAATAAGAACTTACGGTATGATCTAGCCTAGAAAACTCACTAGACTTGTTGATCTGATTTCTGCAATCTCCAAGACTCGCTGAAACGTGCTTCACTTACACCTACTTCCGATCTTCTAGAATTATCTATTTCTCGTCGAACACTAAGAACGTCTCGTTCTTCTACTCATCGTGTTCTCCTAGATCAACATCTCTCAATCTCCAACAACTTCTAAAAGTTATTGAGAAATTACCTTCCTAATGATATTTAGGAAATATGTGTTTTTGAATTTGTGGTTGATTGATCTCAAAAACCAAAAGGTTAATCTAGATTGTCGAATGTGTTTTTGAATTTTGGAATGATGTTATGAAGATTTAAAGTAATGATCAACCACCACAAAAAAAAAAAATGTAATGATCATTGAGTATTTATAATAGAAGGTGTTTGATAGTATATTATAGATAAAACTCTGGGGAAACGCAAATTAGGGTTTTCTCGAAAAACACTGTCACTTGAGCGTAGGCTAACAACGTGCAAGCGGAGGTGCATCGCTCGAGTGAGAGCAGAGTGATAGCGAACGACAATGATTCTGCTTTGGACACTCGAACATCAGCTAAGCGACAAATTATCGTAAATTTGAAAACTCTTTTTTCTTGTTCTATACTTGAATTCAAAGATTTCTAATTCATTTATACAACACTTCAAAAAACTTCTTGGTTTTTGCAACTTTTTTGTAACAATCCTAATCTTTAACAAAATCATTTTGTCGCCAATACAATTAAAAATCTAATAAATACGAAATTCAACGACTTTAAAATGTCCTTACCTCAGTCGCCATCCATTGGAAGTCATCGTTCACGATGATGCCAATTGTAGTGAAGATGGAAGCAAATAGCGAAACCATTACTTGCTGCTCAAGAACTACATGGAATGATCTATGTCCCACTAATTTTTTGAAAATTAACTTAGATAAAGCGAAAATAAGACCGTACGTGTAGTGTAGATGCAATATGTCCCATACAAAACCGAGGGCATAATGACGGTCAGTTATACTTGCATATCTATCCGACCGAATTCGAATTCCAATCCAATCATTTTATAGCCATAGCACCAGTACTGATTAATGGCATTAATAATCCAAGCGTTGATTTTATTTTTGAAGATGATCTCCAAATAGTGCAGAAAATATCCAAAAGAGAGCCAGTCGATCGATGGTGGCGGATGGGCGTATGCATATGTATACACGAGGTAGTCAGCAGCAGTCGAGAATCCCAAGAAGGCATAAGATGTGTATCATGATGACACGTTAATTATTACATCATGGGTGGGTACATGATGACATGTTAATTATTACATCATAGAGTGTACGATTTGCTCTTATACGATTTGCTCCCATAAAATATAAGAGCATGCTGTAACCTAAAAAAATTAATTAATAGAATTAGACACACGTGAATGTTTTGGCTGATTAATTATTCAATTACTTTTGAGTTCGATAGATTTAGTCCATGTTTGGTCCCCATTAAAATTATTATTCATTTTTCATTCTCTTCTTATCAATCACATTTTCAATAAAATAATTTTATATGTGAACTCAAACATTTCATTTCTTTTTAATCACACAATTTCCAAAAAATCAATATTTCAAAATACATTTTTTTTTTCCAAATTCTCATTATAATGGGGCCAAACAATGGCTTAAGTTCTTTAAATTTCAAAGTATATTAAAAAATAAATGCTCTAATTATTTATTTATTTATTTTTGCCATTCACAATTCACAAACAAAATCAATACTCCAGTATTTTTAAAGTCCTTGTTTGACAACCGTTACTTAAGAAAAACAAAGTTTTAAATAGTAATTTTGAGGAGAATGTATGATTAAAAAATAAAAAAAAATATTTTGGATTTATATAGACAATATTTTAGTGTGTGAATATATAGTTAAAAATGAACATGTAAAAAAAAAAGAGTTGTGAAATATGAGCTAAATGTCTTAAATAATTATTTCATTCTATAGATCATTATTTTGAATTTAATACACTCCAACAAGCACATATCTGAAACAAAGAAACATAGTGATTATACGTATATTCTAGGACTTGGTCCTCGCTAACAAAAGTAATTGATTTTGCATTTCTTTTACAATGAGACACTTGAGAGAATTGATTGCCTCTCATCCTACGCCACTTGGAATAATTCAATTATCGAAAGGTGATTGATACAAACCATTTACAGTGCACGAAAGTCGGACATCTCCCATTTTACAATGAGACAGTTGAGAGAATTGATTGCCTCTCATCATATGCCACTTGGAATAATTCAATTATCGAAAGGTGAATGATACAAACCATTTACAGTGCACGAAAGTCGGACATCTCCCATTGGTTCAAGGTAAGACCTTAACAATACTACAAAAGTATCCATTTTGAACGTCAAACAAATCATATTTAGGTAGGATGAACACGTGAATAATAATAAAAGTATCTTGTTCACAGCATACGAACGGGTGTTGCTCAAATTTCGTTGAAATAAACGTAAGAAATACTAGAATCCACCAAAGAATGGAAAAATTGAAATATTAATAATCAAAAAACAGTTTTTAGATTTTTAAACCATTAACACATATTTAAATAGTCAAAACGAAACCCTAATTTGGTAGACAAATTCAGATAACATTAGGATAGTGTAAAAATGACGAAAATACCCTTAAACTTACTCAAAGTCGCAAACATCACACATGTTACAGTACTATTGTCATCACTGTGTTAATTATAGCAGTCACCTCTTCCTTTGTCGAGTCATCAACAAGTGTCTCTAAAAAAAGTCACTCGAGGACATAACCAATTTTCTCATGCTTGTGAACAATTCTCAAATTGAAGTATCAATCAAGAAAATTTGACTTGATTGTTGGCATTCAGTATGCCTCTCAAACACAAATGGTTGCTAATGATTCAATAAAGGTAAACTGCTAGGTTTTAGAATTTTTGTAATTGGCGATTCTGTGAACAAAATGACTGAAATTGATATATTACAAAAGTGTAAGGAGTAATGTGCAAATAGTTGAAAAGTTAAGTGTTTAGGTATAAAGTTTCGAGAATGGAAAAAGAAGGAAAATGGCGCAAATTTTCACTAGACTATTGCCAAGGTTTGGCTCGAGTTACAAAAACAGAAATACTATTGTTGGTTGCCCTACCTTCACTCGAGTGACAAGTTGTCGCTCGACCGTAATTGAGCTCTAGTTCGAACGACGTGTTTATCTGGGAGAATTTTGTTTCGCAATTTAAATGCTCTTTACCCGGCTCATTCATTTTCTAACCTACCTATAAATACTAAACCTTACCTGTACGAATTTTCTAATGTTGAACATTGAGAGAAACAGATCAGAGAGTGATTCCTCCATGTCATATTCTTCTACCTTCATCTGTGTGAGATTCTTTGGTGAGAAAAACATCAATTTCATAATCCAAATACAGTGCCCTTACTTCCTTTATATCTGGTCAGAGTTCTGAAGATCTAAAGGAGTTTACGAGAGTTCCTGTATGTGAACAACGTATTGTTCTTCGTGATCCACGGAGATAAACGAATTCACCAGGCTATGAGTGCTGCAGGGTAGCAGATTCCACGGAGAGCTTGGCAACCACAGCTAAGAATTGGTGCAGGGGAGCACGAGATCTGCGGAGAGGTGTAAGAAGTGCAGTCGAGTAATCAGATAGTATAGGTCGTCTAGTCTGGTAGACTGTAAGTTGTTAAATTCGTTTATAGTGGATTGACTGAAAAAGTGCTCAGAGTTTTTCCCATTCAGGTTTCTCCGTGATCATATTGTTGTTCTTTACTGTTTTATTTTATTGTTTGTATGATCTGTAGTATTTAAACATATGTAAAATGACTTGAATGATTAATCATCTAGAGATAATGAATTTGCGACTTGTTTCCTATTAATTAATAATTTTAATTCCGCATAATATACCTATTCACCCCTCTAGGTATTGTTAGGGTCGAACTCTGTGTTTTTCCATTGGTATTAGAGCCTTAATTCGATTCCTGATCCTTAGTTTGTTATTTTAGATAACTTAGACCTTGTCTGTGCCTCGGTTCTTTGACGAAAGCAATTATGCTTACTGGAAATTTCGAATGAGAGCTTTCCTTAAAGCGCTAGATGAACGTATTTGGGTTAACTTTCAAATGGGTAGGCTCCACCTACAACTACTGCTGCAGGTGTTGTCACACCCACTGATATCTCACTTTGGTCGAAAACTAATCTTGAAGAATGTAATTGGAACAAGAAGTGTCTTTATGCCCTGTTTATGGCTGTGTCTGCTGAGGAGAAGCGAGTGTCGATGTGTGAAACTACTAAAGAAGTTTGGGATATATTAGAAACCATACACAAGGGAACTAAAATGGTTAAAAACGCTGAACTGCAGATGTTGACCACTAAGTTTGAAGATATTAGAATGAATGACGATTAATCATTCGATAAATTCTATGCGAAGCTCTAGTTTCAGCTTAGGTGAAAAGATCCACGAGTCAAAAATTGTTAGGAAAGTCGTTAGATCACTACCCCGAGAGGGTTAGACCCAAGGTCACTGCGATAGAAGAAAGTAAGGACTTAAATACTGTTAAGATTAAGGAATTCGTGGGATCGCTCCAAACTTATGAACTCATTGTTTCACAGCCCAAAAAGGCTAAATCCATAACCATGAACACTATTAGAGAAGAGGAGAGTGAGTCAACCGACATTGAGACCCTTAGGGAAGACGAAATAGCTTATTTCATTAAAACATTCCACAAGGTGATGAGGAATAGGAGAAAGCCTAAGGAGCGGAAAAGTGATATCCCTAGTAAACTCTCGAGAGGTATACATGAGAAAAACACCTCTAGGACTCCCGTTAAGAAATCTCAATCTGTCTATTGCCACGAGTGCAAGGTTTATGGTCACATTAGGAGTGAATATCCTAATTTGAAGAAGAGTCCGGGTAGACAACATTGTAAGGCTTTAGTCGTGACCATAAGTGATGAGGAGTCATATTCCAATTCTCATAATGAGACATCTGGTGGTGAAGATGAACAAAATTATATAGCATCCACCTCGATTGCTGCAATCGGATCTGACTGTGAGATTGAGAAAGGGAAAGATAGGAAGAGAGTGAATGGTTTGAAGAACAGATGAATTGTAGTGTGGCTCATGTTTCTCTCAAAACTCAAAATAACTCCATATGGTATCTTGACAGTGTATGTTCAAGACACGGGTGGTAACAAAGCTTTATTTTTTTAACTTGATGAATGGAACGGTGGTGTAGTCACATTTGGTGATGGAGCTACTGCACCAATACTGGGAAAAGGAGTTGTGTGTATTGTTAGACAACCTGCCATCTCGAATGTGCTATATGTGAAGGGTTTAATGTCGAATTTGTTGAGCATCAGTCAAATCTTTGGTGTTGATTTTAAGGTTACCTTTGTCCAGAAAAGGTGTACTGTATGTGACTTGGTTGGTAACATTGTTCTCGAAGGTGTGAGAACCTCTAAAAATTGTTACGGAGTCTTACCCAATTCCAATTATATTTATATTATTACTGATCAATGTCACTGAGCTGTGGCATCAACTACTGGGTCATATGAACTATAATCTGTCTAAACTTGCCAAGAAGGAGATGTCAATGACCTACCTAGCTGGATAATGCTGATACCACTATTTATGGTTCGTGTCAAAAAGGTAAATGGCTCAGAGTATCCCACAAACAAACTTCTAAAACAAACTTCTAAGATCTTGATAAGCAAGACTCTTGAATTTCTCCTTATGGACTTAATGGGACCATCTAGGACCGAAAGTATTGGTAGTAAAAGATATATCTTGGTTGTGGTTGATGACTTTTCTAGATTTACATGGATTGAATTGCTGAGAGATAAAACTGAAGTGTTCAGTCTTATCATCTCATTGTGTAAGAGACTTAGATATGAGAAAGGTTAGTCTACTTCTGATAACGAAGGTAAACCATCCAACTACACAATTCTGGGGAGAAGCCATAAATACTAACGTCACATTGTTAATAGGGTTTATTTTAGACCTAAAATTGACATGACACCCAATGAGATTTGGAAGGGTAAACGGCCTACTATCAAGTACTTTCATATAATTGACAGCAAGTGCTACATCTTGAGAGATAGAGAAAACTTGGAAAAGTTTGATTCCAAAAGCGATGAGGGTATATTCTTGGGATACTCCAAAAAATAGTCGTGCTTATCAGGTGTACAATAATTGCACACGTGTTGTGATGAAATCTATTAATGTAGTGGTTGATGATGCTTTTGTAGTGATGGGGAGATTGTGTGGAACTAGAACATTTGAGTGTTGATCCAGTCGAAGTAATTGAACCTAAGGACACTTTGGTTCCTGATCCTCCACGCACATCAAATGAGTTAGTTGCTTCACCTAAAGAGTCTACTTCTGATAACGAAGCTAAACCACCTAAAGAACCTTTATCCAGAGTTAAAATGAATCACCCTAAAGATAATTTTATTGGAGAATTAGAAGAAGTCATGAGACTTCGCAAGAGAGTTTTGAACAACTTGTCATATGTAAGCTATGTGCCTCAGATTGAATCGAAGAAGGTGGAAGAAGCCCTTAGGGATGAATATTAGGTAAATGCTATGCATGAAGAATTGAATCAGTTTGTGAGAAACAAAGTACGAGATTTAGTTCCTTGGCCTGATGATTACAATGTTATAGGTACTAAGTGGATATTCAAGAATAAAACTGATGATCAAGGTATCATAATTAGGAATAAGGCTCGGTTAGTTGCCCAATGATACGCTCAGGTTGAATGTGTTGATTTTGATGAAACGTTTGCCCCGTTAGCTAGGCTTGAATCCATTAGAATTCTGTTAGCTATTGCATGTACTTTAGGTTTCAAACTATATCAAATGGATGTAAAGAGTGGCTTCCTGAATGGAATTCTTCAAGAAGAAGCCTACGTGGAACAACCTGATGGGTTCATTGATCCGAAGTATCCTCACTATGTGTATCGATTGAATAAAGCCTTGTATGGGCTTAAACAAGCTCCTGGAGCCTGGTATGATAGGCTTACTGCATACCTCTTGGAAATGGTTTCACAAGAGGCGGTGTTGACAGGTCCATGTTTATAAGACGAATTGAGGATACCATCACCATAGCTCAAATCTATATGGATGACATCGTCTTTGGTTCTCCTGTTGATTACATTGCTCACGAGTTCGCTGATTGTATGAAACAAGAATTTGAGATGAGCATGATTGGAGAATTAACGTACTTTCTTGGTCTTCAAGTCAAGCAGACTGACGGGAAATTATTCATATTTCAATCAAAATAAGCCAATAATCTCATCAAACGTTTTGGACTAGACAACAAGAAACATACTAGAACACCCAAGAGTAAAAGTGTTAAGTTAGGTCTCTACCCCACAGGTACTAATGGTTATCAAACACTGTATAGGAGAATGATAGGTAGCTTACTCTACCTCACTGCTAGTAGACTTGACATTGCTTTTAGTGTTGGAGTTTGTGCATATTTTCAACCTGATCCCAAAGAGTCACACCTCAGCACTGTGCGGCGTATTATTAGATATGTCAATGTCACTGTTGATTATGAGATTCTGTACTATCAGGATTCTACCATTGATCTTGCTGGCTATTCCGATGCTGATTGGGCTGGAAATGCCGATGATAGAAAAAGTACTTCTGGAGGTTTTTTTTATGTTGGTGCTAATCTCGTTGCTTGGATGAGTAAGAAACAAAATTTCATCTCATTATCCACAATAGAGGTCGAGTATATTGCAGCAGGAAGTTGCTGCACTCAGCTACTTTGGATGAAGCAGATGTTGAGTGACTATGGGATTGAATAGGGAACTATGACTATATTTTGTAATAATAGCAGTGCTATTAATATTTCGGAAAATCCTGTTCAACGCTCTCGAACTAAACATATTGATATTAAGCATCATTTTATTCAGGAGCTTGTGGAAACTAAAACTATTAATCTTGAACATATTTCCACTTAAAATCAATTAGCTGACTTATCTACTAAACCATTGGATGGGCTTCGGTTAGAATCTCTTAGAACTGGTATTGGTATTTGTGTGTCTCATTGACTGAGTATAATTGATGAATGCTCGTATTCTACTATTTTGTGACATTGAGTTATGCATGCTTCATGCATTTTTTTCATTCTTTATGTTTAGTTTGTGTGATTTTTTTGTTTTATGTGCTCGGTGCATTCGTGTTTGAATCTAAAACAAAAACAAACAAAAACAGTTTTTCATTGTTATGATTTTACATTCTTTAAAAAAAAGTTGTTGCAGGAAATTGTTTTTACAGTATGATATACAATACACTTGATTTTATAAGTCGTGATCAAGCAAGAGTCTATTTATTAAGCTGCAATGTAATTCTTATTGCTAGCTTATGATACTTTTGGAGTATTTAATATAGGTCTCTTCATATATAATTTGTACACACACTATGAACTTGATAGCGAAACTCTACCGTTTGTGTTAGATTTGGGATAGCTATCACAGTTAGTAGGGTGACTTTGAACATGAATTGACCATTTTATTTAGACCTAAACTCGAGATTGTCCCTACAATTATAAGTGATTATATAAAAAAATAAAGGGAGCTCAATATCTTATGCTACTTTTCGAAGCTTACTTGACTTGAGTAATTCAGCCTGTGGGATTTCTCATAACCTGGTGCTTATGGTCAACTGACTTGGGTTAACTGTCCTAAAACTCATTACAGTGGTCATGTGAGTCGCTTAATGAAAAGAAGTCTGCACTTAAGATGAAAACAATATATATGAGCATTCCTACTTACTGTTGTGATATAAGATAATTGTTTTATGCTGCAAGTCAGGGGAGAAAAGACATTCTTCATAAAAATGAGCTTTCATAGGTAGGTTCTAATGTGTTTTACTGGTTTTATTTTCATAAGTAGAAAAATATAAGTAACTTATTAGCATTGATATTTTGCAAGTCCATTTTCACAAAATTAAGGTTTATAGTCCTGCTATTAGATGATTAGTGACGCTTAATACATATGAGTCACCTATATCATTTACTCCATGCGTAATCTGAGTTAGATTTGCGGGAAAGTTTATTGTTCATTGCATATACTTATGAGTGCTTACGCTTCCTTTATTAAGTTGTTGTATGTTATTCGTTATCCATTGTCATTTTGAGATAAAAAAAATGGGAGTAGAAGAAGAATAGAAAAATAAAAAAAAAAAATCAAATCAAAGAGTTTATCAAACTGCATATCATTATGTTTTGCATTTTATGTCTGAGGGATCGTTGAGGTGAGATATAGATACATTTTGCCTACTGCTTTAAATCATTGAAAGTTTGCAGTAAGGGGCAGCTTGTGCATATTTTATTTCAGTTTCGCGAAATTAAGTTTTTGAGATTTTTATAGTGTCAATGTTTCATTTTGGTATGTTGGGTTGCATTAATACTATGTCTTAGTTTGGCTTGTATTATAAAATTGAAAAATATGCTTTATGAGTTACATTTGCCTAATTGATTCTTACACTTAGACTGTTTGAACTACATTTGACATTGATCTTGTTTTTCACACATTTTACACTGGGCATTTGAGTTGTCTATTTCAGGAAACAGGTATTGCACCATGAATTGAAGATTTCGTTCAAAACAGTTTTATTTTAAGTTTGAGTCATATTTTGTGTCTATAATTTTCATTTTATTACTACCTTGATTTAGATTGTTGTTTTGTCACAGAATGTCAAAGGGGAGTTTGTTAGGTTTTATAATTTTTGTAATTGGCGATTTTTTGAACAAAAGAACTGAAATTGATATATTATAAAAGTGCAAGGAGCAATGTGCAAATAGTTGAAAAGTTAAGTGTTCAGGTCTAGGGTTTCGATAATGGGAAAAAAAGGAAAATGATGCGGATTTTCGCTAGACCATGGCCAAAGTTTGGCTCGAGCTACAAAAACAGAAACATTGTCGCTGGTCGCCACATCTTCACTCGAGCGACGGGTTTTCGCTCGACTGTAATTGAGCTCTCGCTCAAACGACATGTTTATCAGGGAAAATTTTGTTTTGCGATTTAAAGGCTTTTTCCCCTGCTCATTCGTTTTCCAACCTACCTATAAATATCAAACATTACCTGTACGAATTTTCTAAAGTTGAACATTGAGAGACATAGATCAGAGAGTGATTCCTCCATTTCATATTTTCAACCTTCATCTATGTGAGATTCTTTGGTGAGAGAAATATCAATATCATTATCCAAATATCGTACCCTTACTTCTTATATAACTGATTAGAGTTCTGAAGATCTAAGGGAGTTGACAAGAGTTCGTGTCTGTGAAGAACGAGTTGTTCTTCGTGATCCACGAGGATCGGTGAAGGGGAGCACGGGATCCGGAAGAGCTGTAAGGAGTGCAGTCGGGTAATCAGATAGTACGGATCGTCTAGTCTGGTGATTGTAAGTTGATAAATTCGTTTATATAGTGTATTGACTGGCAAAGTGCCCGAAGTTTTTTCTAGTTGGGTTTCTCCGTGATCATACTGTTGTTCTTTACTGCTTTATTTATTGTTTGTATGATCTGCGGTATTTAAATATAGGTAAAATAATTTGAATGATTAATCATCTAGGGATTATTAATTGTGACTTGTTGTCTATTAATTAATAATTTTAATTCCGCATAATATATCTATTCACCCCCTCTAGGTATTGGTAGGGTCGAACTATGCGTTTTTCATAAATGACGTAATGTAAAAGAATAATATATATAATGTAATAATTAATTTAACATGGTCTTTTA
>CAIGRL010110147.1:0-15258 GCA_903798325.1 Fraxinus xanthoxyloides
TAAATATATTTTTCCCCTCTACTATTCTCTGTATTATCTTATTTTATTTATTCACTACAACAAAAAGAGTCATACGCAACATTTAAATGGCAACATTTGTTGATAAATGTTGCTAAAATGGTTTTTTGGCAATATTTTAGTAAGTGAATGTTGCAATTGGTTAGTATAAATGAGTTTTGACAACGTTTTTTAGAAAAATGTTGCAATAGACCCCTTTTGGCAACGTTTGTTGAGTGTTGCGAAAAGTTTGCCAAACGTTGCGAAAAGTCAGACTTTTCGCAACACTCAACAAACGTTGCTAAAGAGGGTCTTTTGGCAACGTTTGTTGACTTTTCGCAACACTCAACAAACATTGCCAAAAGTCGCATTTTTAGCACCGTTTTTCAAACGTTGCGAAAGACCCCCTTTAGCAACATTTGTTAAACGTTGCTAAAAGTCACTTTTTTGCAACATTTCATGAAATGTTGCCATAGACCCCATTTCAATTCCATCCCAACACGTTACAAAATACCCAATTCATAACCCTCCAACCCGACCCGTTTTACTGGACCCGTTTGGAAAAAAATGGACAGCACCCTAAGCCCAATCCCTCCTCTCTCTTTCTCTCTCTCGCGATCTCTCTTTCTTTCATCTTTCGAATCCCTCTTCTCTACTCTCTCTCGCACTGATGCCCTAAAATCCTCAAATCGCCAACCTTAATCATCTTGAAAATTTTCTTACAGAGGGTTGAAGAGCAGTATGTATCAAGTTCTTTGTTTACTGGTGGCTATAACAGTGCTACCCGTGCTCACTTGATGGATAAGGTGATCGAGTCTGAGACTATCCATCCTCAAATGGCTGGAGCAAAAGGGTTTTCATGTGCAGTCCCTGGTTGTGATGGAAAGGTCATGAGTGATGAGAGGGGTGAAGATATTCTCCCCTGTGAATGTGATTTCAAGATATGCAGGGATTATTTCATTGATGCTGTCAAAACAGGTGATGGGATTTGCCCCGGTTTTAAAGAGCTTTATAGGAATACAGATTTGGCTATAAACTCGGTGGAACCTGGTCAACCTTTACCTCTGCCATCAAATGTTGGAATGTCAAAAATGGAGAGGAGGTTGTCACTGATGAAATCAGCAAACAGGTCAGCACTAGTAAGGAGCCAAACAGGGGCAGATTTTGATCACAACCGATGGTTGTTTGAGACCAAGGGGACTTACGGGTATGGCAATGCTATATGGCCAAAGGATGGAGGATTGGCAGAGGATAAAGAAGATGAAACTGGCGAGCCTCCGGAACTTCTCAACAAACCTTGGAGGCCACTCACCCGAAAATTGAAGATACCGGCTGCAGTACTCAGCCCATATCGGTAAAGTCATTATGCTTTACTGTTCTCTATACTGTTTCTATAGTTATCTTTGTTTTCTCTTTTGTCTGATTGGATTTCCTAAAATTATTATTCATGTTAATAGATATATTTTGTATTTATATGTGAAATCAATACTATTGAGATGTAGCTAAGGAATGTGATCACAAAAGACAAGGTAAAATAATGGTTGTTATTAAAGGTCTTATGTGCTAAAATCTAGTGGAAATCTATCAATTATGCTGTGGATTATTGTCCCATCATGCTTTGTGATCCAAATTTAACATCTTTAGTTAGTTTACGCTAGATCCTTTCCTTGTTAATGTGACATTATACTGATTCTCTGCTGAATCAAATCTGTTGCCATGGTACAGGTTTTGAACACAAAATATAACATTTTGCCATGGATAATGTGGTCCCATTATGCTTCATGATCCAAAATTTAAAGTATATTATATTCATTATATAATTTTTATACTTCTGAATTTTCGTAATATCAGTCTGGGAACTATAATAATAATGCCAAGCTCATTTTGTATGGAATTAAGAACTTTAAGAGGTACAAGAGGCTGATAAGTATTTTTTGTACTTGAATCTTGCAGACTCTTAATTTTTATTCGTATAGTTGTACTTGGACTGTTTCTTGAATGGAGGATTAGTAACCCCAACGAAGATGCAAGATGGCTATGGTTTATGTCAATTATCTGTGAGATTTGGTTTGCCTTCTCCTGGCTACTTGACCAGCTTCCAAAGCTCTGCCCTGTTAATCGTGCTACTGACCTTAACGTGTTGAAAGAAAAATTTGAAACACCCAGTCCGGCCAATCCGACTGGAAAATCTGATCTTCCAGGAGTAGATATATTTGTTTCTACAGCTGATCCAGAAAAAGAACCTCCACTTGTTACTGCAAACACTATTCTGTCTATTCTTGCTGCTGATTATCCTGTTGAAAAGCTCTCTTGCTATGTATCTGATGATGGCGGTGCGCTATTGACATTTGAAGCCATGGCAGAAGCTGCAAGTTTTGCTAACCTGTGGATACCTTTCTGCCGAAAACACAACATCGAACCAAGAAACCCAGAATCTTATTTCAGCCTGAAAAGGGATCCCTATAAGAATAAGGTGCGGCCAGATTTTGTCAAGGATCGTAGGAGGGTAAAGCGTGAATATGACGAATTTAAGGTTCGAATCAATGGCCTTCCTGATTCAATTCGTCGTCGTTCTGATGCCTATAATGCTCGAGAAGAAATCAAGGCCATGAAGCTTCAGAGACAGACTGCTGGGGATGAACCAATGGAACCTGTGAAGGTCTCTAAAGCAACATGGATGGCGGATGGGACTCACTGGCCAGGCACGTGGACAGTTCCTGCTCATGAGCATTCCAAGGGTGACCATGCAGGAATCATACAGGTAATTGAAAAGACTTGGAATTTATAATTAGCTTTAACAAAGAATGCAAACTGTATATAATCTACCATTTGAATTCCTTGTGCTGTTGATTAAATCAGCTGATAAACTCAGTCTTTTTAAACTGCAGGTAATGTTGAAACCTCCAAGTGAAGAACCTCTTCACGGGACAACTGTTGATGACAATAGTCCACTTGATTTTACCGAAGTTGACATTCGGCTTCCCTTGCTTGTATATGTTTCCCGTGAAAAGCGCCCTGGGTATGATCACAATAAGAAAGCTGGGGCAATGAATGCATTGGTTCGAGCCTCAGCCATCATGTCCAATGGCCCATTTATACTTAACCTCGACTGTGATCACTACATCTACAACTCCCAGGCGATAAGAGAGGGCATGTGTTTTATGATGGACCGTGGTGGGGACCGCCTTTGTTATATACAGTTTCCTCAGAGGTTTGAGGGAATAGATCCATCTGATCGCTATGCGAATCACAATACAGTTTTCTTTGATGTCAACATGCGTGCTTTGGACGGACTTCAGGGTCCAGTTTATGTGGGCACTGGATGCCTCTTTCGTAGGACTGCACTTTACGGCTTTGATCCTCCCCGATCAAAGGACTACCACTCTGGTTGTTGTAGCTGTTGTTTTTCCCGTCCTAAGAAAAGTTCATCTGTTTCGTCTGCACCTGAAGAACACCGAGCACTTAGAATGGGAGATTCTGACGATGATCAAATGAATCCTTCTCTCTTCTCTAAAAGGTTTGGAAACTCCAGTTTCCTTATTGATTCAATCCCAGTGGCAGAATTTCAAGGCAGACCACTAGCAGATCACCCTGCTGTAAAGAATGGACGGCCTCCTGGCGCTCTAACCATTCCTAGGGAACTCCTTGATGCATCTACAGTAGCTGAGGCAATTAGCGTTATCTCATGTTGGTATGAAGATAAAACGGAGTGGGGCAACCGGGTCGGATGGATTTATGGGTCTGTTACGGAAGATGTGGTAACAGGTTATAGGATGCATAATAGGGGTTGGAGATCTATATATTGCGTGACTAAGAGGGATGCTTTCCGTGGCACTGCACCTATCAACCTAACAGACAGGCTTCATCAAGTCCTTCGATGGGCCACTGGTTCAGTCGAGATCTTCTTTTCACGTAATAACGCTTTTCTAGCCAGTCCAAAGATGAAGATTCTGCAGAGAATTGCTTACCTTAATGTTGGTATCTATCCATTCACCTCCATTTTTCTGATAGTATATTGCTTCCTACCTGCGCTGTCGCTCTTCTCTGGTCAGTTTATTGTCCAGACTCTAAACGTCGCCTTCCTCACATACCTTCTCGCCATCACTTTGACGCTTTGCATGCTGGCCGTACTTGAAATCAAGTGGTCTGGCATTGCTTTGGAAGAATGGTGGCGTAACGAGCAATTCTGGTTGATTGGGGGCACAAGCGCGCATCTTGCTGCTGTGCTTCAAGGACTACTCAAGGTCGTTGCTGGGATCGAGATCTCATTCACTTTGACATCAAAATCTGCTGGTGATGAAAACGACGATGACTTTGCTGATCTCTATATTATAAAATGGACATCCTTGATGATCCCGCCTATTACTATCATGATAACTAACTTAATTGCAATAGCAGTCGGTTTTAGTCGGACAATATACAGCACCATACCTCAATGGAGCCGTTTGCTCGGAGGAGTATTCTTTAGCTTCTGGGTTTTGGCTCATCTTTACCCGTTCGCCAAAGGACTGATGGGACGACGCGGGAGGACACCAACAATCGTGTTTGTTTGGTCAGGACTCATTGCAATCACCATTTCACTTCTCTGGGTTGCCATCAATCCACCTGCAGGTAACAATCAAATTGGAGGGTCCTTCCAGTTTCCATGATTTTTGAGGCATTGGGCTTCCATTATTCTCTTGCAACCTAGTTTGTATGGTATATGGGCGTCTCCAGCGTAGTCATCAATAACTTCAATATTTCGGCGTGTTAAATTTTTATAGGGAAACATAGCACATATATTCTAATTTTTTTTTTTAATTTGTAATTCTCAACTTTGAATTTGAAAATAGTTTATTTATTCTTTATCATTGACACATTCCAGACTTTTTTGAGTTCTAAGAAAGAAATGAGAAAAAAGATGCTATACTTCCGAAAGTTGATTGTATAGTAATATGATCAGCAAAATCTGTAATTCAAGACATTAGCACGAAATATTCGTTGAAAAATGAATGGATTCAATCTTGTACATACTAGGAAAAAAAAAAAAAAGTTACATGTTTTCTGCATATTTATTCTGTGTACCCATGGTTATTAGATGGAGCGGACACTCGAGTTTAGGGTACTTCATGCAGGGCCAACTGTACACATTACTGGCCCAACAAGACTCTAGGCACAGTCCGTGCAGGGCCCAAGCTTTTTTTATTTTTTTTGGGCAATTGGAAGTAAGCTTCAATAATTGCATATAATTCGAGGGTGTAATTTCAGTCATTTTGCCTTCATAGGGTAAAGTGGACAACATATTGACGTCGCACATTTGCATAGATTATAAACCGTGAGTCCAATATAATATGTTTAATGAGCTTGAACATGAAAAAGCTTTACCAAACATACACAAAAATACAGCACATAATACAAAAGAAACAGAGACAAATATGGCCTATTAGCCTTCTTTCACATTTGGAAGGTGGAATCTTGAAGGGAGAGGTTTAGGTTCTCTTGTTTTCCGGCAGAACCCTCTCAAACAGACAAATCCTGTGGAATTCGAAAATACACAGCTTAAACACTAATTTCCAGTTTCAGGACAAATTTTAGCAATCTTCTTTCGAAGATCCCACCTACGTACCTTTCAAGAAGCACCACCGAACTTCCTCACTTTTCATACCTGGTTTTTACATGGAAACATATAAATATATTGTAAGCCAATTAATATCAACATCTATTTTGTGCTCAAAATTAAGCCTGCACCTCTGAATATTGCAGATATGGTCGTTCCACAATGTAAAGTTGTCTTTGGCAGATCCCTTATAGAAGTCCATGAAACTATAATCGGAACACCACTCGATTCATCATCAGCAAAAACCTGTTTTAAATATAGTTAGTAAAGCTGGTCAAGAACAGAGTAACACTAGGATTAACAGTAGAAAGGATGAATACTCACCTCGTTAGCTTGAAAGTAAGTTCCATTCAGCGGAAAGCATCCCCTCATTGCTGTTCGGCTTGGCACCTGAGCATACTTTCTATAAATCTTGATCTTAATGATAATATTTGAGCAAGGTCAAGAATTTCTCACCAGAAATGTTCCGTAAACTGAATCTTCTCCAGGCATGTAATGGAAAGATAAAGACTCATCCTCGTTGAGTTTTTCTGAGTTCCACAAATCACAATAATCACCTTATGGTAATTCAAGGGATTTTATTATCGCTAAGATACCATCATAGCATATGAATATTTGGAATGAACTGGGGGCATACCTTGTGTCCATATAGCAAGTAGGTATGGGCATAGATCGTTAGATTCTCTTTTCGGTAGCTGCACTATTACAGTTTTACAGTTAATAAGTGTTCTAAGAGTACAGAAAATGAATTTACATTCAAGAGATAGTTGAAGTAACACCTTTGCCAAGAGGGGGTGTGTATCAGGAAGCACATAGCTGCATTCAGGAAAAATATTTAAAAATCATCATTCAGCATATTGGGCTGACTATATCAATTACTATCACTTTTGAACAATTTAGAGTCAATATTCATATTACTAATGCCAACACTTCACACGAGACCTAAAATTCTAGAGCCCTTAGCCTTCGCAGTTACATTTGAATGGCTTTGATACATTTGCCTAAGAGAAAAATATACAAACTGAGAAAACTTACACTTGATGGTCCGTCCTTGTACACTTCATATTCCTCAATTTGGGCAATGGTGTAGTAGCAGTTTCTGGTTTAATAGTCATCAGAGGATTAACCGTTTTACCATCTTGGAGAGGGATATTATACTCATAGCTGAATTTATCTAAACTTTCCTTCACATTGCAATTGTTAAGTCTAATATGAGGTAACCTATTGAAGCCAAAATTTTCAATATCCTGATCTTTAAATTCTAGTGATCTGGACCCTACAACTTCCTGAAGGGGAACCGTCGATGTCCCACTGAGTGCTGGCAGATGTACAGCTAATGGCAAAGAAATCTTTGATTCCATTTCGCTTTTCTCATGTATTCCTGGAAGTGAAAGTTGTGTACTGCAATCCAATATATCCACTAAGTTAACAGCTCATATATAAATGATTTCTTAAGAATAATAATAAAGATCTGAATGTTATAGAGGAATTTCAGTGTATCATTGAAAATAGTTGAGGTATGGGATGGAGAACGGCATGAAGGGGAGACCTTGCAGAAGAACTTTTGAAGTGTTTGCATTCTTCTTGTAATGGACAGGAATTGCAATTTGGGTTTCTCTTTGTACAAAAAACCTGTACAGAAATACCGAGGTCCCTGACAGCTAATGATGATGAAACTTTAAAATGCATTTCAAATGTTATGGCTCACATACCTTTCCGAAAGTAATCATCTGACAATGTAGTTCATACCTGAATCATATAGATCATAGATATAGGACAGTTAGCATTGATAGTATCAATGCTAAAGTAATTGACACTTGCGACATATTTTTTCGAAGACGAGAATATTTGGGGGGAAGTTCTTACAGCGTTGATGGATCAAGTTTAGACAGCCTTGGCCAGAGATACTTTTGCACAGTGTCGATCTTTGGGTACCTGGACGTGGCATTGTTTGAATATAAACTAGTACGTCAATTGGATTTAGAAGCCAGTAAGTAATTCTCACTGTTTCAGACGGTGAAATTGATGTCCTTGTGTAAGTGGCTGAAGCGGAACCCAGCCAAGGCGTACTGCTATCCGCCCAGCATTTGTGTCAATCTAAGCAACAATATGCAGATTTATTATGCAGATTTTATTATTTTCTTTTACGAGGTAAGTCTACAGATAAACCTATCATCATAATATAATCTTACTGGAAATGCTGGCTGTATGAGTGCCAGCAAGCGTACACATTCCACGCTTTTCAATCCCATCCCAGGTATGCTCAACAAGTACTCTCTACAGCCAGAGATAGTTCAATGCTTATATTTGAAAAAGGAGATTTTGTACGCACTAATCATCCCAAATTAGTGATTTACATAGATATATCAATCGTGTGGCTTACTTTGCCTTCTGGTGTGGAACATTTCTTAACCATTCCAGATCAGTACTTCCAAGTTGCTTTGACAAAATGTCGAGGAAATTCTTGAAAAAAAAAAAAGGAAAATATTTCAAGTAGTTGTAATGTCTTGCTACTGGAAGATACTCCAGTGTGGTTGGTTGAAATGGGATACCTTGATTCTTGTAGCTAAATTATTGTTCATTCCTCTTCTCTCGATGATTTTAGATATCTCTTCAACTGGTGCATTCCTAACTGCATCCCAATCTACAGCTTCTGATGTAACATCACTCTTCTTCCTAGGGTCACTTTTGGAATATAGTTTCTTCAAATTATCCCAATTGATGATTACATTTTCCTTTTTGGCTCCTTTCCTTCTATGTTTTGTCTCCTCTGACTTTCGTTCCTTTGCCCACATGGTATCCTTCCTATGCTCAGAGTTGGAAGAACGTAACCGTTTTGTTCCTCTCAGTTGGACAGTTGAAAAACCAATGGAAGCTTCAGGTGAAGAATTTTCTCCGATTGCTCTGTATGGATATTTAGCAGCAAGAGACATGAAAGCAGAGCTGTCCACAAAAAGGTAGATTTACAAAGCAGTTCGATAAAAGTATCGACATAACGAACAAAACAGACAAGAAGTTACCTAACAATGAAGTTTATTAAATTTCGGTTTACCTTGAAGCATTGTCACTAGCATTCTGAGTTAAAAATGCTCCAACTATAGAATCTATAACTGAACCTCTCCATTGTGAAAATTTCCTATCACCTGCAACGTTGATAATTTTCCCATTAATGAATCTCCTAATTTGAGCTCCACTAAACGAAGAATAAACCCTGACTATAATGAGCTCAAATAAATTAAAACGAAATGTGAACAAAGTACCTTGGATACACCGCACGTGGGAAATAAATAATTTAACTCGCTCATGAAACAAAACCCTCTCCTGCTCCCACCACTTAGCCTCTTCAGTGCATTCCGAATCTAAGTTTTCCACCAAAACTTTCCATTCTCTCATTGTCCTTTTGTCAAGCTCAACTCTTGCTGTGGATCGCACTTTGGTGCTAAGACAAAGCCTTTCCTCACAAGGAACTAGAATCCCATGCTCTATGTCTGCAATCTTTCCATTTTTTTTGTTCATCTTAGATTTTCTACTTGTATTTCCATGTCTTGGACGCTTTGACTTCACGTTAATTGGTTTGATCATCTCTTTTGAATTACACTCTTTTTTACCTTCTCTGCACATAACTGCCCCTGAAGTGCTGCTGCATATAGAACTTTTATGATCCATTGACTTTGATTTAATGCTGACCTGACTTTTGCCTTTCCTTTTCCTATGATAAACATGAAGCAAAACGGGAAAGGGTCGAATCTGATTTATACCACCGTGCTTTTCATCCATTTCTCCATCATGTCCATTTGACTGAACAACAGATGATTTAGCAGAATTTTCATATTCTTCGTCCAACATTGGTTCCCTCGGGTCTTCCCCTATCAAACTAAAATTTAATGACCTCCTGCATGATTTTCCATCACCTTCTTTGCCTGTACAAGCATTCTGTTTAGTTGATTCCACTGAAGAGTTAGTCAGTTGAACCACGTCATCTTCAGATAGCATTTTCTTCTTCTTGGGAATGTTTTCTCTTTCAGTATTTGGAGTCCCTGGTTTAAGAGAGTCCCGCAGTTGGATGTCAACTTCTATTTTGATTCCTTTCCTATCCGTCCACATTTCTGGCAAGATTGAAGCAGCAGTTGAAACATTGCAATCTTTATGTTTTGTGTTATTGGCATTATCAATTGCTCCTTCTTCACTTCCTAAGCAAGTTTTTTTGTCTCTGAGTTTATCCTGGTTTCTTACATTACCTGGAAACGTCAAGTTTCCTTTAATCAGAAAAACACGTATTGCTTCTAAACAGCTAGCAAAGGAGAACTAGACACGGATTTATTATATCAGGTTCAAGTAATATAATTTCCAAGCATAAAGTTGAGACGACAACATTGTTTCTACCAGTCAAACAAACATTTTAACTTTAGATTTTGAGATGATAGCATTATGGTAATACTGGCTTCAATACCGAAAGCGTAAAAAATCATAATAAAGAAACAATTTATAATTGTTTTACTCTGATTATTCAGGCTGCTTTTGACTTTACTTTCACTTGATCTGAGCCAATAGAAATGATCTTCAAAAAAATGTTATTTCGGTGTGTCAAAATGTTAATAGATCTCTCCGAACAAAATGAGTAAAGGGATTGAAGAAGTCTTTGTATCCATGTTGGATGCTAACACTTTCAGATAGTCTTGACGTGTTTGACATCCTTTGATAATGTATTCACTAAAGCCTTCAGTAGTATTCAAGATATAATTTCCAAGCATAAATCCAAACTATAACAAATTCAACAACTAGATTTTGAGATGATAACTTTTTGGTGATACAGGCTTCAACATAAAAAATGTAAAATCGGAAGGAAGAAAAAAGATACGATCATTTTACTCAGATTTTTCATGCTGCTTTTGACTTTACTTTTACTTGATCTGAGACAATAGTGATGATCAGCAAACAGAAAGTTATCTGAGCATGTCAAAATGTTAATAGATATCTACGAAAGAACGGGATTCAAGAAGGCTTTTTGTCCATGTTGACCGCTAACACTTTTAGGTAGTCTTGGACATGTTTGACATCCTTAAAACTTGTCAAACAATCAGTTCTAGATCAGGAATGAACTTATAAGTATGATTTCCCAGATTATTACAAAGAACACTGTGAAACTGAACAAAGGACTTCACATTCCAGAGGAAGAATCCGTAGTAAACATACTTTCCGAAAAGGGATATGAATTTGTTTGTAACTCAGATATCTTACATTTTTTATCCTTCAGGACTGATGCTGCCTTCAATGGGGTCCTCGGCACATTAAAGGCCTCTTCGTTCGAGTCATTTTTTATTTCAGTCCGACATTGCAATATGTTTTGATTCACAAAGTCCATCCCTAAAAAAGCACAAGATAAAAGTTACCAAACTCAAACCTATGGAAGATTGCAACTTGAAATTTCTTTAAACAGCATTATTAACTCTAATTCCAGAGCATTAATATGAAAACTGAGCATATTTGGCATTGCTTTTTCTACAAAAGAAGCTGGCTTTCTTCTGCATGAAACTGCTTTATAAAAAAAAAAGTGGAAAATGCTTTGCTTTAAACAACATTATCAAGTCTAATAAATTCAGAATTTACATAATTCCAGAGCATTAAGGTGAAAACCGAGCATTTTTGGCCTTGCCTCTTCGACAAAAGAAGCAGGCTTTCTTCAGCATGAAACTGCCCAAAAATAGCCACAAAGAAGCCATTTTTAGGCTTTTAAGCTAATCCAAATATGCTCGAAACAATTATAAAGCAGTGTTAATTAGAGTAAGTAATCATGTCCAATACTGTGTATAGAACCTGCTCATGAATGCAATTACAACAAAAAGCCCAAGATAAAAAACCACACTTCCTGAGAATCGAAATATCCAACACAAAATCAAATTACTTACTACGCATTAGCCATAAAAATAGATGGGTTTTAACTGATATACACCAATACCTTCTTTCTCTGAATTTTTTCCCATTTAATGCAAAATCCACAGTTTTTTTGTCACCTTAAAAAAGATAAAAGATGAAGAACCTCAGAAGTGCACGTGCAATTGAAGCAGATGAAAGGTGGGTAGATGAAATCGTACGTCACACAAAACCCACATGCAGAAATAAATTATGCTCGGTTTTCACCAAAAAAATCGTAAAAAATAATGGAAAATTATGGAAACAATTAAGAAATTGCAGTTCCAAAGGGCCCAGGGCCCAGATTCTCTACAATAAAATGCTATTAATCGAATAAAAGAAACTGGGTTTCACCAAATTCAAAAAGAGAAGTCTGATATCTTGAAAAATAAAACAAGCCTACCAAAACAACACTCAAAATGCTTAAAGAATAGTAAATAAAGCCATCAGTTGGACGCATGGAAGAATGTTCAGCCACTCTACTCTGTGTGCTGCGGGATTGTAGAGAAGCTCAGGCAGTGGTGGGAGTTTGAAAATGTATTTTGAGTATTTTATTTTATTGAAGTGCGGTTCTGTCACTTCTTCTACGATGTTCTATTTGAAGGTGCTGTACCATTCACACTACCATGTTTGGTTATGTTTTCAAGTAGCTTTTTTGCTGTATATGTGAAGCGAGGAGAAAAGGGACTACGTATAAATAATACAAGCAAGGAGATCAATCCTTTTCAAGTATAGAATAAGGATTCGGGGAATGCAATGTGATAATTAAATGTAATTGTTGATAATCGATAAGTATAATTTATACATTTATCTAGGTCCTTTAATCAGGACTTTTGTTATTGTTCCGAGTATCTGAATTCATATTTTTGTAATTTTGGTTCATTTTCTTGATTGTAAATTGAAATTCTCAAACTCAAGTGACATTGGTGAATTAAAGTTTGAAGAAGGTGAGGTTTTGCAGTGCAGATCAAGAGTCAGCATTGGAAGATAAGAAAGAAGAGCAAATAAAAAAGAAACGAGTGAGTTTTGAACTAATAATGAAGAGTTGATTCGATGGTAAAGAAGTGAAACACAGGACTAATGTGCACATCACATGGAGAAATTAGACCATCAAGTTTGATTCATAAAGTTTCATTGGGCATATAATTTACCATTAGAAAGATAGTCGAAGTACGAAAACACTACAAATCTATCATCGAATCAAGATTTTAGATCCTTTGCAAGAAAGAGACGAGAATTGTTAAAAGCTTGTTGCAGTAATGTCATTCTATCTCTATTTGTATTTTTTTGTAATTCAATCGCGCTAAGCTAAATTTATATGCATTGGGATGACGAAGCAATCTAGTTCTGAAACTTTAATTTCTATTGTTATTCAATTGATTGGCCATTAGTTGACTAGATAATGGTTTATTTTGTTTCCGAAAGGTAGAAAATAAATTTAACATATAATAGTAATCATCGTAAAATTTGATAGGATAGAGATATGTACATATGCTTTGTGTGCTTTTAATTCATTTTTACATATTTGTACCTTTCATGGAGTCATAACAAAGTCATATATGAAAAGTGTCTCAATTCTATCTAGTAATATTATTGAAAAAATTAAGAATATTGATCCTCAAAATCATTCAAATATTATTAACTACTAGAAGTCTAGAATTGAGATTAAAGTGGAAAAAAGATGTGACTTACAAATCATAGTTTTTTCATTCATCGAACTTTTTCTTCAAAGCTTTTCAAATCGCTTCATGAAAAGAAGCAAAACCAATAGAAATTGGCCATAATACTCACGCACGTGGGTCCCGCAGAATTTTTTTAATACATGGTGGGCCCCACTTCATTGTAATTATTCTGCCTCATTTATGTGGAAATGTTTATGTACATGGGGGAAAAATTCTTTATTTTGAAAGCAATCCAATCATTGAAATTTGTGATTGTTGGGTTATAATTAGCTCTGTCAGATTTAGATTCTCATTTTTATTTTTTCACTCATTTTTAATCACGTATTTTTTAATAAAATAATATTTTTCATCACATCAATAACTTTTCCTTCTTTTTTCAACAACATTTTCACTATCACATTACAAAAAAATGCATTCCCTCCTAAAAAATGTGCATCAAACGTACTCTAAATTTATTTGAGATTGTTTAACCATTTTATTTAAAACAATTATTTATCCTTTAAATGTTAATTTTTTTTTTGGGGAGGGGGTGTATAACTACTGGCGTGGCTATAAACTATTGACTGTCAAGCTACGTGACCATAAAAAAATAACTTGGAATGAGTGATACAATTGAAGAAACTTACAATTTTGTATCATTTTTCAGTCCTCTTGTTTAACTATAACTACTGGCGTGTGTGGTGGTAAAGTCACCTTCTTGTGGGTCAAAATTTTCAACTTGAAGATAAGAGGATAAAATTTCTTCACCATTAAGTATTTGAATTGGTAAAAGAAGGTGGAAAATTTCTACTTGAATTCTTCACCCCCACCTCCTTATTTTCACCTCCATTCTCCTCTATAAACACATGGTTTCTTTCCTCTAATTATCCATCTCAATTTCCGTGGTAAAATCCCATTTTGAAGTGCAAAAAAAAAAAAGAAAAAAAAAAGAGAGAGATTTAGAGGGGAAAAAAGTAAGGTTTATCCTAAATATTGTCTTTCCTTTCATTAGAAAGAGTGTATTTTTTTCTCCTAGTATAAGAGAGGGTATTGTCATTGCGCTTTCCTTATTTTAGAGAGAAATTCTTGTAATCTTTTGTTATAGTGAAATCTTTCTACAATTTGCACTTGGTTTGTCCACGAAATTTTTTTGGTGTTCATTATTTTTCATTTCTATTTCAATTGTAATTGTGTGCCACGTACCACAACATTCTAACAGTGAGCGTGGTGTTATAGCCGATTTTTGTGCTACAGTTAGATCTTGTTAGTGGAAAGGAGACATCTTCAATAATGGAAACAAAGTACGAATAGAAAAGCCCAATGGTAGTAATTTCTCATTATGGAAAATGAGAATAAAAGCAGTTTCGAGGAAAGATAACTGCTTGGTTGCAATTAGAGATAGGCCCGATGAGATCACGGACGATGGCGAGTGGCATAAGATGGATGGAAATGCTATTGCTAATCTGCACATTGCACTAGCCGATGGAGTATTGTCAAGCGTGGCGGAGAAAAGGACAACAAAAGAGATTTGAGATACTATGACAAAATTGTATGAGACCAAATCACTACACAATAAAATCATCTTGAAAAGAAAACTTTACACCCTTCAGATGATGGAGTCAACTATGGTGACTGACCACATCAACACCCTCAACACTTTATCTCCACAGCTCACGTCAATGGGGCATAACATAGAGACAGGTGAATGTACTGAAATTCTACTTCNAAAAGCAGTTTTGAAGAAAGGTAATTGCTTGGCGGCAATTAGAGATATGCCTGATGAGATCACGGACGAAGGCAAGTTGTATGAGATGGATGGTAATGCTATTGCTAATCTATACCTAGTACTAGCCAATGGAGTAGTGTCAAGTATGGCGGAGAAAAAAACAACAAAAGAGATATGGGATACCCTGACAAAATTGTATGAGGCCAAATCACTGCACAACAAAATTTTCTTGAGGAGAAAACTTTGCACCCTTCGGATGATGGAGTCAACTATGATAACAGACCACATCAACACCCTCAACGCTTTATTTTCACAACTCACATCAATGGGGCATAACATTGAGACGGGTGAACGTGCTGAAATTCTAC
>CAIGRL010110161.1:0-22897 GCA_903798325.1 Fraxinus xanthoxyloides
GTTATAGAATATGGAAATTGGGGTTAATTTGGATTGGAAATGTGCTATATTAATTTATTACTTAATTAAGAATGGCCTTTTCTTTTAACGCGTTTGGATTCAATTAGATTATTTTTTTTCTCAGAGAATCATATAACATGGTATATCTTTTCAACGAAAAATCGAGTGGAGTGAAAATGTTCATATGGTCAATCTTAAATTCAATTAGAATAAGGACTCGGTTGTTTATTGTTAATTTATACAATGAATTCTTCATTTGATTTGTGCTAAGAAAACCAACTCAAGTCTCGTCTTTTCAAGAAATTAGTAAAAAGGATGTTGATTAATATATAAAATTTAAAATGTTAATTGCTTAAAATAACTGGGTCGAGCACAACCATATTCCTCATCTCCAACTCAGAAAAAGAGTGATTTACTCTTTTGAGTTGTGTGTTTGTGTCCAAAAAAATCATTTACTACTTTTTTTACAACAACAAAAAAATTTGACTATGTTGGTATTATTCAAGAGAATTTGGCACGGCAGATATCTCGAAACTTGAAAATCAATTAGATACATATATTTTTAATATTCAAACTCACGAAGATTTTGGAGAATTACAAGAATTTAGTGATCTTGCACATAAGTTGGTTACGAAAAATAAACAAGAAGTGTATTCGTTAGTCTACAAGTGAAGATTTTCTACGATAATTTATGTCAATAATTATTTGCACAATCGAGTCGGAGATCAATGGTTCAATGATGGTTTGATTGCATTATATTAAGAAAGATGTATTTGACAATATTGATAATGATGTAATTATGAAACGTGATTAAAGTATGAGAATGCGTAGAAGACAACTGTAATAAGTTATCAAATGCTTTAATTTGTTCAAATCTTTTTTTACAAGTTTTATTGTGTCCCTACTTAAAATGCCAGCACTGCCGTTCTCTCGAATAGAAACCATGGTATGAAAACAACACTAATAATTGTAAAAATGTCCATTTTTACAGTCATTTACAAAAAGAATAATGCTACACGTAAATATTGACATAATTGACAAATGAGATGCCGCTATTTGTCAATTATGTCAAATGGTATGTGTACTTTTATGTACATATATTATATTCCTTACAAAAATATCAGAAATTTGTTCAATGTATATTTTACTATAATTTAGATCAAAAAACCCTAATTAGCAATTTTAAATTCCACCACAAGGACAAAATTATTCATATAATTAAAAATTTACTAGCCTATAATAACCGACACGTAACTTATTCTACTTATTTAAAAAAAAAAAAAACCATATCAATCATGAATTAAATGCTTACTTTTTTTTTATAAGTGGGTAAATAAACATTTATGAAATGTTGAGAACTACACTTAAAATGTCGAGAACTTTATAAAATGTAGAGAACTTTCATGTTCAAAATGAAATCTTGTTCTAAATAAATGAAGCATCAAGTGCCGAAATAAACAGAGTTCAAATGTTGATAACAACTTTTAAAATGTTAAGAACACTTAACTTATCAACAAAAACAAGATTTCAAATAAAAATTACATTCTACTGAGAATTGTGGAAAGTCTAATCAACTCGCAAATCTGGATGAGATTAAATTTTCTCGAAATGAAATTATATGATCTTCTTATGATTTGGAAGCATATAGTTATTTTTTAGTGTTAATGGCTTCTACTAATCTTTTTCATATTTTCCCCAAATCATTGAAAGCTCAAGATTGGTAGACCAAGAGGGGGGTTAATTGGTTTTGTTTTCGTTAAGTACACAAGATTTTAAACTAATAATCACACAAACGATAATGAATCAAGCCAAACACAAATAGGCACGTAGATAATCGAGATAAGCTTGTACAAAGTAGAAAACGTTAAGTAAAAGAGTTAGAAAGTGCAAACGATATAATNCTCGCAAATCTGGATGAGATTAAATTTTCTCGAAATGAAATTATATGATCTTCTTATGATTTGGAAGCATATAGTTATTTTTTAGTGTTAATGGCTTCTACTAATCTTTTTCATATTTTCCCCAAATCATTGAAAGCTCAAGATTGGTAGACCAAGAGGGGGGTTAATTGGTTTTGTTTTCGTTAAGTACACAAGATTTTAAACTAATAATCACACAAACGATAATGAATCAAGCCAACACAAACATGCACGTAGATAATCAAGATAAATTTGCAAAAAGTAGAAAACGTTAAGTAAAAGAGTTAGAGAGTACAAACGATATAATATGGAGGTTCGATCCAACGCAATGATCTACGTCCCCCGTTACCAAACTCTCTGTCACGAGCAAGACTTTTTTCACTATGTTGATTAACTTGTGGTGCAATCCAACTCTTTACAATGTTTCCAGTGACTTACAACCAATGAGCACCAATCCTTTTACAACGTTGAACTTTCCGAAACCTCAACACGACTCACAGTTCAAAAATGAATATACAAGTGAAAAACTTCTCTTCTTGATGAATGATAGAATCGGGATTGATAACAAGAAAAAAAGAGGCAAACACTTCAATAAATGGTAATGAGTTTAGCTCAAAGTTTTGATATAAAAAAACTGTTTAATGAACAAAGGATTTTTATAAATTTAATCACTCAAAAGTTTTTCAACAATTTAATGCATTTGATCTTCTTAAAGATAGAAAATAATGTAGTTGAGATCAATAAAAGTCTCACTTTAATGCTCAAGAGTAATTAAATCAAATGGAGGAATAGTGAGATATTTATAGTTTTCAAACGGCCAAAAAATCTATCTTACCTGAAGCACTTTACCGAACGTCTGGTAAATACCGGACGATCAAATATTCGTTACTTTTTGTCAGAAAATGGAACGTTGGAAAAATGACCGTTGGAGACAAAATTTGTCTTACCGGACTTCCGGTACGACCTTTTTGGCCTGAAACGTTCTTGTTTTTAAAATTGTCAGATATAAGTGTTAGAGAGACGTTTTTAAAATGTTTTTCAAACTGTTTGTCATATTTAAAAATATATATTGCGAATTTTTGCATTTGAAAAACATATTTTAAAAGTAAAACATTTTGTCGTGAATTTTGGATTGTAAAATCAAAACTTTTAGCTTGTCACGATGCATTGCCAAGTATTGAAATGTTTTACCTTTACATGTAGTCGTAAAAAGTCTAAGTACTTAATTTGAATGATTTTACGTGTATTGTTTGATTGATGCTTCGACTTGTGTCTTGATTTGCATTGAGATATCATTTTCGCGGGTTTGCCATATCATTCTTCAATTTGAGTGATCGTATGCAAATTTACTTAGCCTCGAATTTCGTGTCATTAATTTTACAATGATCACTATGGACACTTGAAATCAATTTGTTAGTAATAAATATAATTTGTTTGTGATAATCAAAATGAGAAGTCAACCATAGGTCAACAATCATTGATCAATACCTAATAGATAATGAAAGCAAATGAATCAATTATGTATTAGTTAGAAATAATGTAGGTTCTCATGGCAGTTACTTGCTCTTTTCGAAATTCATGACAAATTGAAAAAATAAATTGCTTCGTTTTTCATTAATGGTATAATAGATAATTTGATATCAGATTTGGTTATTTTTGTAATAGTTATCAAAATTAAACACTTTTAAATTGACCAGCATGAAATTTGACATTTTTAAATTCTCTATAATTGTATTGGTAAAATCAACAAACAACATTTTTGACACTTTTAGGTACAAACAACATGATTCTAGTAAAACAGTAATGATGCTACCAAAAATCGCACATGTTGATTTCTTGAGTTTGACGACCAAGAACGAGCACAAACGAGATCTTCCGATACCTGAAACAAATGCGTCGAGGTGTGGCCTCGTTGCCCCTACGATACTTAAGTCGGAAAGAGTTTTTGAGAGAGAATATGTGCTGAGAATATATGTAAAAATGTACCTAAATAATGATCAAATGCTCCATATTTATAGAGCTAGGTAGTGGTGGACTCCTAGTAGGACTCGTCACCTTATTTTTAGGAATGACTTATGGTAGGAGTTAGTGTTGGATTAAAACAAGAAGTCTCACCTTACATTACCTATAGTATGTTTCAAGACAGACTCCTTACAGTCCTAGAATTTCTTGAATATTGGTAATTGGATAGGGTCAGAGTCTTTATAAGGTAAGGGCTATCAATGTTGGATCATAGAGTACCTTGAAAAGTTGATTAAGGCAAAATGCCCGACCACATATCTCGAGGACGACCCATGTAATTTTGTAAGTATTCATGGGAACAATCCTCGAGGTATCCCGAGGACTGTCAAGCCCCGAGGACATGGGTCCCGTAATTGAGAATGGGGAGCCCTGACAGTCCTCGTGCTCGAGGTGCCATAATGACCACATCAAGTGGTAATGCATGAAAAAACTTATAATTAGTTTATAACTTATAACAAGGGATTGTCTTATCTGTATTTTAAAAACTTTTCTAAAAAGAATTAATAAAATAATATGAAAAATAATCTCCCAAATGAATATTCTCAAATTCCCACCCAGAGACTGAAACTCACTTGACTCGTACACATCACTGATCACTCCTCCATTTTTGTCTGCACACACAGAAATTGGCATCTCCGAGGGCAGAGAGAGCAACAAGTAGAGGAGGGGACCGAACCCTACGTCAATCTGTAGGTCCCACAAGAACGCATCTCAGAAAGTGGGGCCCACCTTATCTGCCGTGAAAAACAACGCTTTTCAGCCGCCGGTGGCACTACCGCCGTCTGTGTCGTTGCAGGTCTGTTAGTAGCAGTCGCAGTCGCAGTCGCAGTCGCAGTCGCAGTATAAATGTAAAGAGCTGTATATACACACATTCATACACATGTACCTCAAGGCTTCATGCATAGGTACAAAAACGGGGTCCACCTGTCGATTCAGCTTTCTGTACTAGTGGGCCCCGGGTTTGTGGTCCATGAAAGGTGAGAACGACAGGTGGTAACTGTACGGAGTCTGTTGTCATTGTGTTCAGTTGAATTAATTACCGACTGTTTTGCGCACCCCGTCTACCTATCTGCGTTTCTTTCTTGCATTATTTCGTGGATTAAGCTATTGGTACGACGTTGATTGCAACGTTGTTGAGTATGTATGAGTGTATAAAAAATAGTTGATTGAAAAAATAAGTTGTAGTTCAATATGTTCAATGATAACATGTTACGTGATATGTTATCTATAAAATTGTAATCAACATTGCACGCCAAACATGATTATTTTTATGTTCTCTATGCTGTCAACTTATGATTTAAATTTTAAAGGCCTTAATTTCATATTAATTCATTTTTAATATTTCAATTTTGGAGTGTGTTTGGTGGTATTTTTTTGAAGTGATGTGACGGGGAATATGTGATTGAAAAAGAATAAAAAGGTATTGATGTGATGGAAAATATTATTTTATTAGAGAATGTGCGGTTGAAAATGAATAGAAGAATGATAAAAATAATGTAAATCAAACATGGACTTAATCGGCAATGGAGTGAAAATATTTTATTTGGGTGGATAAAATTATGATAAATTATATAGCAAAAATAATTATAAATAATATAATTGTTCTTCTATTTACAAGTCCACCTGTTAACCAAAGGTCCAAAATCTAGCTTACACTTGCAAGTGGACGGTGGTGTTAGAAAAAGAAAACAAGTCCTTCCACATGGGAAATTAGTTACGTGGCTAATTGCTTATGAGGCTAATTGCTAGCAAATCATTTAAAAATCCTTTTCGGTTGAGGAAAAAGAGGAAAGAAAAATAGAATTTCATTCAGGAAATTAGGGCTCCATAATATATGATGATGAATTCAAGGAAATGTATAAAATATTGCCATATAATCTACTAGTTTTTTTGAAAATAATTCCTTGACACACAACAAGAGAGTGGAAATTGTGTTTTCTAGTTGAAAATAGTGAAATAATATATACAGAAAACACCAAATTATATTTTTATGTTGGCAATGCCGTGCTAATCAATAAGTAATAAAACTACAGAAACAATGCATCATTCTTCTTCGAAAGATTTTGAGACCTTTTGAGTCAGAATTCAATGCCTCATCTATTACTATATTATGCATCTAAGTTTATATTGTAACTTCATTAATCTTCTCCAAAGAAAGCATTCATTTTTGCATTCTTCAACAATTGAATCACAATCACAAATAGTGAGATTAAATGTAAAAGGGATACAAATAAATCAATTGAAGAGCCTAACGGATTGACTCATTGAACTTACCTTTCCGTCGATCTAAATCGAGTTTGTGGGATATTTGAGAAAGAGATAAGAGGGTGGGTTACGTGGATAGGTTTTAAGCTATTTGAAATTGGAATTGGAGAAATTTTTTGCATCCATCTCGGAAGTGGTTTTTTTTCTTTTTAATTTTAAAAAAATGGGTGGGCCACCGACCACCCTTGTCCCTAATTGGCTCCGCCCCTAATTTTAATTCGAGTAAAAATCTAATAATAATTTAATATTTTTATTTTGGAATATTTATTTTACAATGCAAATGAATCGCTGATGGTGGTCGTGGTAAATTTCAGTATCTTACGCTGCACTAGTCTAGCTAGCTAACTTCACCTGATTGTTATTTTAGTTGTAGTGTGCCTTCCCTCCTCTTATTTCAAAAAGATTTTGAGAGTATTTTTGAAAACCTGATCAACAGAATACAATACATCGACTTCTCCTTGCACAAAATTAAAAAGTTCAAGTTCACAGCACGAATATGCATACCTTTCTTCTAGAGTCACTCGTCTCAATTTTTCTTTCTTTACACCCTAATAGTCTCTTCAGCGGTTGTGCCACATTCTTTCTGTATAAAATTGATTCACTAAACGCACATGTGTATTCATTCTTTTCTTTTTCTATTCCATATTGATATGTTTTATTACACGAGTCCACTGTGTATTTGGTACTAATTATATTTCCTTTCAAATTACTACATAAATTCCTCCAGTCGCAACTCTTCCGATCATGTAGCTGAATTGTGCCAAGATCTCTCTATTTACATTAGTCCTTCAACTTTATACTAGTTTTTTTTTTTCTTTACCCTTCTTTTATTTTTTTTTAATTTGAATAAAAAATCCAATGAGGATCGCTGATTAAGGCGGCGTTCGATAAAACAAGAAACGGATCAAGAGAAATTCTCACTTTAAAATTTCACCCCTGTCGTGAAAGGAAAATATATCGAATGTTCTTAAAACGAATAATGCACTAAATTTTTTGTAAAATCGCATTTATAAATTTTATAAATAAGAAATCAACTCTAAAATAAGACAATGAAGGCATTAAAGAGCTGTCTAACGTAGATAAAAGGAGTTCCATTAATTCCGTTTTTCAAATTTTCTTGATTTTTCTTTGTTTTCCACCCAAAATGGGTCAACTGCAACTGGTTCACACTATTTAGTTGAAAATTCTCGCCGCCGGCCCACCAACGTCAATTATCAATGCCAGTTCTACCCTGACATGGGGTTCACGTTTTGAAAATTCAAAATTATCCATAAAAGTTGAGGCAAAAACTAAGGCTCCTAGTCATAATTTTTTATTTTCCAATTTTTATTGTGTTTGATATGCAAAATTTTTTCGAGAAAATATTTTTCAACTTTCCAAGTTTTTCACATTTTTAGAGAAAATAAATTCTTGATGTTAATATTTTCCATTTTTTTTTCACTTTTTTGCATTCACATAAGAAATTCTAGACACAATAGTAAAAAATATTTTCACTTTTATTGACAATTTTCATACAAAACAAAGTCAAACGAATGTTATTCGATATGATTATTTTTTTTCAATTTTTTTTATCTTTTTATTTTTGACAATTGGAACAAATTCTAGACCCAATAGTAAAAAATATTATCACTTTAATGAACAATTTCCATAAAAAAGGAAGCCAAACGGACACCAAACTTTTAACATTTTTCATGAAAAATTATAACAATCAAACACACTTAATTACAATTCCCTGTAAAATATTTTCTAGAAAAAAAGTTTCCATGTAAAATATTTTCTTTCCATCCATTTTCCACCCTTACAATCACCCGAAGGGGAATTTAATTGCTGAGAAAGTAAATGGTATTCCATCGGCCGGCTTGAAAAGTAGACCGGCTGATTTCAAAATGAAGCTGACTATAAATAGGTGGCAGGGAGGGAAAGTCCTAGTTGTTGTATGCACACCCTTATTGTTGATCAAGTTTGACATTGTTGTGGGATGATAATTTTTTATACATTGATTTTCAAAACACTTTAACAAACATCACAAATTTTGACACATCACAATTGTCAACCTTAATGTATATTTTGAATGTGCAACTAGCATATCTGATTGTGGATTCAATATTGACTGTGGTTTTTTGTTGAAATTATGTTAGTTGTACACTCCTAGATGACATTATGAATGATCTTGTGTGATGTTTGAAAAATTATACCATTTATTTTTGTAAGTGTTGTTAAAATCAATTGTTTGTCAAACAATGTCATCCATTCCAAACTTTGTACCTATAACAAAATTGGGTCCCTTCCACCTCTTTATCCAAATGTTCAAACTTAATTTTACGATGGTTCCATTTTTTAAATTCGTTTTTTCACAAATTTATTTTATGGAATTCATAATTTTTGTCAATTTTTTAATCATATATTTCATCGATTTTTATCAAGACTTGCTAAAAATATGATAACCAAACAAGGTTTCAAATTTACTTATTTCTTAATAATTTATGCAAGAAACTAGATCCCTTTTGAATCCTCGATATTCTCATTTTCTCCATTGATCACACGGACCGAATTAACAATTAAGCCATGGATTAAAATCAGATTCTTAACAATTTTTAATAAAAGTTAATCAAATATGTGATTGAAAAGTTGTGGAACTCATAACATATGTGGTTAAAATGAATTGTTGACTTTAACTTAAATTAAAATTAAAATTTTAACTTATACCAGATGGGCTATAAATGTACTTCAACAAAGCTATTATATCCCATATCATCCATATTGTTTTTGAATAATGCTATTTAGCCTAATTGAGATTATAATTTCAATCCATGTAACGTTAATGTGATAGAACATATTAAAGATAGAACTAAACAACTCATTTAATTCACCTTATCATTTAACGTCATATTAGAACCACGTATTGTAACCCCAATAAGACTAAACTTTATTACTCTTTTTTGCTAGGTACAAGTGTAAAAAATTTCAATAATATAGTACTTTTAACACAGTGTCTTATTAGTCATTGGATTTAAACACGTTTCTTTATAATCACTGTAGTTTCAATATTATTTTCTACAGGCGACTCCGTCTATTTTGATGACGTGATAAATAAAATTAATAATTTTAAATGTACATTTTTACTTTACATAGTTTTTGACATACCCTTTATTTTAAAAAAAAATTGGATGAAAAAAGTATTTTTTTTAAGACTATTCAATGTATACTGACACGTGACACAACACAAATACTAATATAAAAGATAATGTATATATAACATGATGTAAATAAAATCTTTAATTTTCAAATAATTCAGATCAATATGTGAAAAACAACATTATAAAATACATAGAAAACAACTTTGAAAGTACAACAGCTGTTTTAAAAATTTTAAAGTTCAATGATTGTTAGAAAGCACAATTGATTTCTCTACATAGGCCCAATTATAATTATATTTAGAGGTGGAGGTTGGCTAATCATCCAATTAAGCAACATAGGCTGGTTAACAACATTTCTATAATCAAACTAGCTTATTATTATATTGAGAATTATCAACCTTTTTAATTACCTTTTCCACGATTCTATGCCAATACAATATTTATAAATAGTGACCATAATTTACTCCTTGAATTATATTCCAATTTTTAGCCTAAAATTTTATGTTTCGCGTCAAATATTTTCATGCAAAATGCTTTCTTCATACTAGTCGAATCGATCCTAATTTCAATCAAAATTAGGGTTCACATTTTCTATCTTCCAATGATGCCAAAAGTGTCGAAGAACATTCTAAAACCAAAATGATGAGGACGGATGAGTTGGAAAAAGAAATAGTAAATTATGTCTCCGTTTGCGTTTTGACCTCATTTCAACAATACTTTTTCAATAAAATAACATTAAACGTAAATTCAATTTTTTTTTTATTTTTTTAATCCCATGATTTTTTATTTTAACAAAAATGGGGCTCAAACAAGCCTATATTTTGTTTGAACAATAAAGAGTTAGGTCTAAAATTTTTGAAGAAATAAGTAATTTCATTTTTAATAAAATATTTTTTGACCTTAAAAAAACTGTTCTAAGAAGTCCAAATTTTTATATTAATTAAAAGCTCTCGCTTTCTCTACGTCCATTGTCATTACAAGAAAATGGCCATTGTCATTACAAGAAAATGAATTATAATTACTTTTTCCCTCTCTACTTTTTCTCTCCCTACTCTTAATATCATCAGCTGGTAGGCTATTGTATAGGCTCATCATACCAGACATGGCGTTTCCGGACCACCATCTCTCTCAAGAAATGGCTCACCACCACCACTTTCCCGACCACCACCACCACCACCACCAGTCCTCGGCCGTCTATCAGCACCACCATCACTCCTCCCCGGACGGCCATACTAAACCACCATCTACTTGGCTCAATAGCTCCATCCTCCAATCCCACCCCCACCAGTGGCTGTCCACTCAAAGTCAACGCAGCCCACCAACCACCGCCGACACCGCCGAAACGAATGTCAGCGGCGGTGATCGTCATCAAGACAGCGGCGGAGGAGGAGATAATAATAATAACTGGGAGAAAGAGAAATGCATGGCGGATATTATGAATCATCCTCTGTATGAACAACTACTGTCGGCGCACGTGGCTTGCCTAAGAATAGCAACGCCAGTGGACCAGCTGCCGAGGATTGACGCTCAGCTGGCTCAGTCGCAACAAGTGATGGCTAAATACACTCTGTTCGGACAAGGTCAACAGCCCCTTGATGATAAAGACCTCGACCAGTTCATGGTACTGTTCACAATTTACTTTATCCTAGACCTAGTACACTTGTATCTTACGGTTATACATATAACACATTTATATATCTGTGAATCTGTGATTACGAAGCTTAAACTTTTGCGTGTTGGGCTTGAATTCTTGAGATGATATTGTGACAAACTTGATTTTTTTTTTTCTAAAGAATTTTTTTTTGCTCTTTTAGAAGGAGAAATTTGATCGCTCTCTTTAGGTTCAAGTGTCAATCTTGGTTCTTGGAATAATTTTTGTTCCATAATCAGAACTGATTAGGATCTATAAAATGATTAGTCTATTGTGCCTCCCTAGGCGAGTGTGTGTGTGTGAGAGAGAGATGAATACTATATGATTCTCGACTCCAGTAAATTATTCCTCTATTGGGTTTTGAGGTATAGGGAATAAATAATTTACGTAACTAGCATCAAATTTTGATTATACACTGTGATTTTGTTAGCTACTGATTTTCATTCTTGATGGGGTATACATACACCACTTTTCCTTTACTGTGGTAATAATTGTAATTCAATCTCTATTTTATTGCTTTGAAGAATCTGTCCTGATGTAATTCTACTTTACTCATGACTTTTTACCCTGGTTGTTTATGAAATTGATCTTTAGCTTCATTAGACTTGCATGTCCATTTTAGTTCTGGCATTCGTACAAGTTATGATCCTCTCAAGTGTGCAACTCCTGATGTCAAGGAGTGGGTGCATATTATCTACAAGAAGCTGCAAAGGAAATAGTTGAATTCTTTTTTAAAATTTGGCTAATTTGTGTACAGTTCTGCGGATAGTAATCCCTCGTAGAGTTCCTCCCATGTTCAAATATTTTGTGTCCTGTTCAATTGTACAAGAACATGGTAAAGATCAATAGTTTTACAAGCCGGTTTCTTGCAGTTCATGAAAACTGCTAAAATTTCATTTTTCAGTTATATTTGTTTTCATGAATTTATCCATTGTTGTTCTGCATACTTGTATTTCCATGTATAGTATGCAGCCTTGAATAAGACGATTGTCCTCATTATTACCTATCAATCGGCGGTTGGTCTTGTTTATATTTACAGAAACACGAGTTCATGATGCGATCTGTTTGCTAAGTTTTCATCTTAATCTTCCCTTTGTCTTTTCTTGTTCTTTCTGATGTAGACGCATTATGTTCTATTGCTCTCTTCCTTTAAAGAGCAACTGCAACAACATGTCCGTGTTCATGCAATGGAAGCAGTCATGGCTTGTTGGGAGCTCGAGCAATCGCTGCAAAGCTTGACAGGTGATCATCTTAATTTTTCTAGTTTTTCTTTATCCAAAAAAAAATTCGGCTCGAATTGTGTGGTTGAATGATGCAAACTATGCAATTTCTTTCAATTTTTCTTCAATCTACCAACTAGAATTTGCATTTATCACACTTCCCGCATTTGATTTTCACATGGAGCACATTCATTCAACTGATATACTATGATCCTTTTTGATTATTGCTTGACAGGGGTACCACCAGGTGAAGGTACAGGAGCAGCCATGTCTGATGACGACAGTGAAGAAACTAACTTGTTTGACGAAAGTCTAGATGTATCAGATAACATGGGATTTGGTCCTTTAGTGCCCACTGAAAGTGAGAGGTCCCTGATGGACCGTGTGCGACAAGAACTGAAACACGAGCTCAAACAAGTAACAAACCATTAACTTTACAGTTGACACTCTAGGTTCATGTAATCATTCGAATTATTTAATGTAGTCGGATTTCTTCTTCTAGGGTTACAAGGACAAGATCGTGGACGTTAGAGAGGAAATTTTACGTAAAAGAAGAGCTGGAAAACTTCCCGGGGACACTACATCTGTCTTAAAAACATGGTGGCAAACTCATTCCAAGTGGCCATATCCTACGGTAAGCATAATTACAGAACACCATGGCTGCTATGAGCTCAAAACATTTAACCCCGTTGAACTCACTGTTGACATATTGATATCCTCTACTCTAATCAGGGCATGAAGCTGTATTTTCGTTTACTAGTACCAATGTTCTAAGAACCACCCCTGTCTAGTTGGTTGGAACGGAAAAAACCAAGGAATTCTTTTAGTTAAGAATTGATTCAACCCTGACGTATATCATGCATATCCTTGATCATTTAGAACCAAATTCAACCTCCGTTTGAAATTTTTTGTACTGTGAATAACAGTTCTGTTATACTGTGCTTTTCAGGAAGAAGATAAAGCAAAACTGGTGCAGGAAACTGGATTGCAACTAAAACAGATCAACAATTGGTTCATCAACCAAAGGAAAAGGAATTGGCACAGTAATCCTTCATCATCAACTTCTCACAAAAGCAAACGCAAGAGGTAGATTTCAACCCTTGTTCTGCCTAATCAAATACTTGTATGAGCCATATACAAACTTAATTTTGAGATTAAATAGTAGTGCAGGTGACAAAGCAACCAACGAACGCTTTATGTGAACGGAAAATTCAGATGGAAGAAACACGTTCATCCTTCATGTTCATATACCATGCTCAGTTCCTACATCCATCATGGCTGTTGAGGGAAGCATAATGGGAATTTTAGTTACTTTAGTGTTTGTAATGGTAGTAAATTGTTGTCAAGGAGAGCACGAAGAACTGAGACTGACAAGGGGACTTGCTTTGCAATGCTGAAAACAAGCGAAAAATATAATGGTGTACAAATTGTGGGGTTCAGTGAGAATCCCACAATTTGCAAGAGTTTTGTTTTGTTCAAGTCGCGTATTATTGCCCAGCTCAACTCTTTCTTTCAGTATTGTGTATGAATTTACTATTTCTGTAGTCTGCCACACAAGTTTTCCAAACACAGTCGATTGCTCGTTTCTTGCTCACGTTGCCTCATGAAAATGGTAAACACGATTGGGTTTCCGAGGGGTGGGGGATGGATCAATCCATCGTATGAGATTCATTTTGACCTTCTGCACTCTAGATTTCAGCTTTTATGCATTTTGTTTCATATCTTTTGCTACGATTACATTACAACAACATGACTAACTCAAAAAGGGAGGATATTATTGGAGCCAAGACTTTATTATCCTTTAAAAAGAAAATACAAACGTTCCTACTTTCTGAGCATAACCTGTAAGCAGCTAAAAATAACATATTAGGGGCGATGCTCTGGTTTACCAAAAATGAAGGCAAGTGAGAACCTTGGCAAGTTGAAACTGCAAAGTGAATTATGTTATAAGTGATTATTTGTCTATGGAAGTGGCTGTTGAACTTGTCCTTTTAGCGGGAGCTTAGCTGCCATGGACCGTAATTCATTTGCAATCTTAGTGAAACACGGTCTTTCAGATGGTTCAGACGACCAACACCTCTCCATGAGTGATCTCCAATCCAGGCTGCATGAATCCGGCACTGGAGGACGCAACGTGTTGCGCACAATACCCCCTATCATGATAAAGGACGCATAAGATATCTAAAATCTCCTAACAAAATTTAAGGCAAGAAACAATGATTGAAAGACGTGTCCAACACGAGATCTCAAGAAATGACTAAATCTATTCACGCTATCAATGACCCTGCCAGATCTGGTGTATCATAGGTGATTTGCTTGATATAGTGATTACGGATTGTATCAAGAACAATTCTTGAATGAGGCCAAGAAGAATTGAAAAGGACATTACCGATGATGGCTCCATAGTGTAAGTCTGCATATGGTTCTTCTCCAGTAAGAAGTTCCCACATCACCATTCCAAATGAGAACACATCAACCTACAGATCAAAACATCTCAGAAAGAACCAAGATTTTTCCCATTTAAATTCTTGGGAAACCATATCAAACTGATCATTGTATAGAATCAGCTAATAGTTATTTTCTTCCTCCGAAAGGGGAGTGCTGTTCCTGAGTGATCGTTTGGAATGAGAGAATGTCGTAAATTAAACCTTTTCAGAGACAAGGCTACTACTTCCATTTAGAAGCTCTGGTGCCATCCATGGAAGTGTTCCCCTCACACCACCCGAAATTAGTGTATGGCATTTTGCTTTGGACAGCCCCAAATCACCAACCTATAAATGGTTAAGATATATGAGAACAATTAATGCAATTATAACACAATGTAACCATAAAACATGCTTACAAAGACACCACACAGAAGCAAATCTGAACTATTACCCATAAAACAGAAATCATGAAATGCCAAAAAAGAAAACTCACTACTTACTACGCTTCACACCATTAATACAGTATGAGAAAACTTGGCATGCTTTATTCTTTCATGTATATACCCCTCCTGGCCAAAGAAAAAATGAAAAACAAGAATCGCCCTTCGAAATTGAAGTGTGCAATAGATGCATGGCACAAAATACAACCTTATACAGAAATATATTTAACCCCGTTTGGTGGCCTTTAATTTAAAAAAACTATGTTTTGAATAGTATTTTTTGGAGAATGTGTGATTAAAAAGTAGGGAAAAAATTTGGGTTTACTTGTATAATATTTTATTGTTAAATATATGGTTGAAAATGAGTGAGAAATAAATTAAGTTAAAAGTAAAAGGGAATCAAGCAGGGGCTTAGTAATCAAATGCTAGTTTGATCCATTGGTCTTGTCAAGAACCTAAAAGTGGCTTCTTCAAGTCTTCCTTTATATAAATTCCTGGTAATTCAAATTATTTGCTTAATGCCTCTAAGAAAACCATTTAAAAAATTCTTAAATACAAAACCCAAGAATGTTTAGATTTATCTAAAAGCCTGACTTGCTCATTTTTCATTACATTAAATCCAATGGTTCAATATAACACTGACAGTGTTACATTTTAATTTGTCTTTCACTAAGTTGTCTTAATCCTGCTTAGTAAGTTATTGAGCAAAGCACTTTTAACAAAAAGTTGTCCTCTTGTGCCAATATTGCTTGAATTCCAGCAGCCAATCTTTCTCTCCCACATCCTCCTCTCTTTGCTGCTAAACCTAATGCTTGAAAAAAGTGTCTCCATCTCTCTTTCTCCACTTTCTTCTTGCGTGAAACAAAGTATCATCAGGAACATCTTGGGATCTGCCAGCTTGTGAGCCAAGAAGCGATAAAGAATCGGAAACTACATTTTTTTATGCTTGTTCATAGTGACATGGATGAAAACCATCCAGTGAGGACAAAGGTGTTACAAACTTGAAAGGTTGGAAAAATAAATGTTGGAGACCAACTTCAGACAACACCAATAGGTTGGGCACCTCTGTTGCAGTTTTCCTTATTAAAAATCATGTGCTATGATCTTTTATATGAAACCTTGTCTGCATTGTCCAGTTTACTATTCCAATTTTTGGGCATACCTCAGAACTAGACTTCTCAGTTTCATCCTATTTATATCCATGGTTCCTCCGGAAAGTAGGACGAGAATGAAGATTTACTGAATTATATACCAACCAACTTCCTGTCTAGGACATCATCAAATAATTGAAAAAAAAAAAATTTAGTAATCATTGATACACATGACGATGATGAATCATGATTTTGCTAGCACCTTTTGTAAATGGTATAATGCAATGTCAGAATATTTACTCTATGAACAAATTGGTTATCGAAATGTAACAACACGAAACTTACAGGTATACCATGGCAAAATTATCAATGTTGATGCACCAACATTTTGAGAAATCATGGAATGCTATCCATTTTCTTGTACATCTCAATTAAATGTTGTCTATGCAAAAAAACTACTGTCCAAGTTCGAATGTCCGTGATCAAAGTCTCAGACATGCTTTTGTGAAAAAAAATACCAGCTGGGAAAATGCAAAAATAAGACAGCTTAATCTACTGCAATGCCGACTTTGGTTGGATGTAAGTTATTGTCTTGCGTCGCATATATACACAGCTTCCACATACACATTCTTCTAATTGTGTGGATGATTATTTCGAAGACATTCAACATTCCCACAAAAACAATAGGATGGCCGAAATGAAGAGGATGTGTACAGGTACACTAGACAACAGTATCCCCGAACTCCCTGGTACCCCTCGTGTAGCCATAACATCAGCATATTAATGTGTTTAAAAAAATGAGATTCAGCATACCAGGAGATCAGGTCAATTAATTTCTAAAAACAGCTTGCAACATTTCACATGTCATCCAGTCCACCTCGTAATTCAGAGAGTGAGATTCTCACATGTGCAACTGGTACATTCTCCCAACCATATTAAGCAAGAATTTGTCCCTCCAAATGAGTTAGAGCAGTTGTGGCAACAAGCTAAGTTTTATGAAGTCGTGGTTCCCCTATGCATAGAATCCATTGTAGATTTTTTTCCTTTTTGGTGCTATGTAAGAGCTCTTAACAGAAATTTGTAATGCCTTTATCATTATTTAGTTTTTATTAATTTTTTGAGTGTCTGTGTAGTGGAAGGGGAAGATCAGCAGCTTAATCAACTTAGGAAAAAGATACTATGACAAAAAGGCAAGAATGCAGTAAAACTTATGAAGGATCTACTACCCATGGGATCATGATATAAAGAGCATCTTGGGATGAAAGATAAAGAAAACTAGAAAAACTCTCGTCTTTCTTTGTACTGTTGAGAAAGCATGTTGCCAAGATACAGTTAGGCCTTGCAGTTTTTTTTTTTCATGGTCATTTTTGTTTTAGAAATGTATTATTTTATAACTGTTGATAAAGGCCTATATCTTATGGTAGATCTTGCTAAGGGCTCGTCTAATGTGTATTTTTGATGATGCTTGATGTATCATACAGAAAAACTAGAATTCATATTCCAAGTGGTAACCACAAAACATCCAAGTGCAACAACTTAACAATGAGCAATAGACTCAAATATCTTCAGTATCTAACAATAGCATGTTAAATTAGTCAAATCATCCAAAAAGGTAACTGTTGTGTGCAGTTATAGATTAACATGGGGGGAGAGAGAGAGAGATTATATTGAAAACCTGTAAGCATGTCACCTGTGTACATTACTCCAAATGAAACTGAATAAAATTGCATGGAGTCACTAACCTTGCAAATTGGCCGATGTGGATCACGGAGATTAACTAATAGATTATCACTTTTTAAGTCAAAATGCACTATATTCCTCCCATGCAAGTACTCCATTCCAAAAGCAACATCCATCACAATCATTAGCCTCTTGCGCTTATCAAGAATCCTGATAACATTATTTGTGTGTTTAAAAAAGGTTATACCTAAATTTCATGTTAAGGTTCAAATGATAAGACTCAAATTCCATCACTACATGGGAAGGAATATAATAGAGAAAATTAATCCACAATATCATGTTTGGTACATGGAATTGTCCAGTACAAGACACAAGATTTAGCTTCTTTTTTTGATTTAGTAATGTCCACTACTCTATCATCTAACTTACCAAATAAACAACAAATGTTTACATTAGAAGGTTCAAACCAGACAGAAGTGTGATTACCTCTCAGTCTTCTGCAAAGCATTCCTCAACGAACCATTAACCATATACTCAGTAACAGTCGCAACTGAACCACCAGGACCATCCAACACGACACCATAAAAGGCAACCACATTGGGATGGTGCAAGTCAGCAAGCTTGATAGCTTCATTCCAGAAATCATCTATCTGATTATTTATATGAAAGGCAGTATATTGAAAATGTAAGCGAAGTACAAAAGCAATTTATCATTTGAATTTCAAGATTTTCAGTTGTGCAATTTGTAGGGACTGACCATGCGTTCTTGTTCCGAAGGTTTCCCAACAAACAATCTATCATTGACTCGTTTAATTGCCACATCAGTGCCTCTCCACTTTCCATGATAAACAGTACCAAAGGTACCCGAACCCAGTTCACGTAGCTCTTCCAGGTCACTATCCTTAATTATCTGAGTGCAATGAAGAAAAGAAAAGAAAACTGGATGAGATAAAACGGGTGACAGAAAGAGACAGACAAGGATTGCAAAGAGCAAATCACAAACCTGTAATCGACCAATGCTATCTGATACAGGAGACCCAAGACTGATCTTCTCTGACAAACTAGTATTTATATCCTGAAAAATAAATGGCTAAACAAGTACCATACCGTTTTACGAGAAAGAGGAGAGACAAATACAAACCTCAAAGATATCTTTCTGCTGCACTTCTGTGCTAGAGCTTCGAACTTCACTCTTTTCCTGGGTAGATGCGAACTGAATCCCGGCATGTACTAATAGATCAGGGTTAGAAGGCGGAAACGAATGAAGAACAGAAGCAGCTACACCCTCGCCTACAGCTTGATGTTCTTGCTTGTTCATTTCATCTGTTGATTCTTTTTTATTAAGAAAAATGCTAATGTGCAACCACACAGTAAGGTGACTACAGGCAAATGAAACATAGAGAAAATGGTTCCTCACCTTCATTGGAGATAGCGCGCTCCAAATACAAATCCTTGTTCAATTTGCCAGCAAGCTGAACTGATGCATCGTGGTTTGAGTTATCTGGCACATCTGAAGAAGCAGCCAATGGCCTGTTTCCTCCTTGCGTTCCAGCTTCTACATCACCAGAAATCCTAGGCTGAGACCAAGTGGCAGTATCCTCCTTCCATTCACCAATAGGTGGAGTCCTTTCGGTTGCAGGATCAGACTCAAGACCAGAATACACAGACTTGCCAGAAGAAATCTCACAAAGAGCCAAATGATTAATCCCAAGATTTGAATGAGGGTACAAATTGGGATTACCTAAAACGGGTTGTTCCGTTGATTCATAGGATTCTACCGATGGAAAATTATGTGTGTTAGGAAGTCCCCTCCTGGCAACCTGTTGGGGTCTAGTTTCTAGTACATCTTCCTTTCTAAAAGGGTGTCTCAAGAGACTTTCCAAACCCCCATCAATTTGTCTTAGATGGTCATGGGTAGTGGAAGTAGAATCTTCTTTAGTAATTGATCCAGAAACTTTAACAGAGTAATCATGTAAAGGCATGCCTCCAACAGGGGAAAGATCATCGTTAACTTGTTTGTTCATAGTGGTATCGTGTATAACCTCATGTTGAGGAGAAACGACTACTTGTTGTACAGCATTATCTTGGGACATTTGAGTAATATTAGCTGCAAATACACCATATGGAGATTGTATGCCAGTGGTCACCATCATTCCCTGTGGAATTGATAAATTGGAGTTTTCAGAATTCTCTACCTTCTGAAAAACAATTCTATCATTTCCATAGTGTCCATCAACATTCTGGGAGAATCCAATTCCCTCTGCTTGAAATTCCCCAGTTTCATGATCCGCACAACCCATACCTCTCGGTTGAGTCCCGAATAGCAGTTGTTCAATATTCATCGGTCGTCCTCGATGATCCAATCCGAGGCTTTTATAAATCGATCTCGAGTCAGACGAGGTGGTTGGAGAGCCTTCTTTTCTGTTCTGAGCCACTGTATCTGAATGAGCATGTGGCAATGCTTTTTGACACATATAGCAGTCTTTAAGTCCGGGAAGTTTTCCAGAAACCAGAACTGGTTGGGAAGGCAACCCGCCTTCCACTAAGGCTACCTTCTCAGAGTGAGGAACTTGTTGCCACCCGTACACTTCTCCTGGCAGTGCTGTTGGGACCCGAGCATTAAGTGCATTATACCCTTGTTGAGTAGGAAGTTGGACTAGTCCTTGCACACTTTCTGTAGGATAATTCTCCAAATGAACTTGTTGGGGCTGAACTAGAGGACTACCTGAGTTTGGTTTCATACTGACCAAAGAAGGATTAGTAGTCACTTGTACCGCAGTTAGAAACTGCTCAGGCAAAGCTCCAGCAGGGATATGTTGTTGGGTGAGCACGGGCCCAACTGCCCCGAAAATCTGAGCTGGGAACCCCATCTGAGAAGGAAGTTGTGCATAATCAGCATGGTTTAAAGCCTCTTGGCGAGGATCCACGTAAGTCTCTGCATAAGGCGAAGATGTGGGACAAGGCACTCCGAGCTGCTGCAAATCATATGCTACCTGTGGCTGTAGATCAGTAAGAGGTATAGATGAAGCAGCAGAAGTATCCACGTGTACCGAAGGACTAAGATCAACACAAGCCGTTCTTGGAGACGTTTCACGAGAGACAGTATAATTTCCGCCAACCAATAACCCACTTGTAGATAATGAACATGTAACCTCCCCGTGACCATGACCCAAGTTATCGGAACCCTCGGTACCACCTATATCAGAATTCTGGGTTGAACCAGCACTATCAATGCTCTCCTTCCTTGCAATGCGACTATTGACACCACCACTACTACAAAATCCATCAATAATCCCATTCACGGCCTCAACGTAGCTTTGACCACCATCCTGCAAATCCCCAATATGCACTATACCGGAAGACTCGACCTCGGAAGGTAAAAACAAAAACAACCTCAATTTAGCTGATCCATCAGAAGATCTCTTGACCAACTTCTCATACTCATCCATCATATTCTCAAGATCATCTGGACATGAAACTGAAACCAGTGCATCAAGATCCTCCTCCGGCAACTGGTACTTAATAACCAAATTCTGCCCATTTATATCTACTTTTCGAACCAATTCACTAAAACTCACATCCCTCTTAACACTAATAATCCTCGTCTGTCCACCAACATATCTCAATGCCCCATCATTTGGCCTCGGCAATATTTTCCCACCATAGCTACACAAAAACTTAACTTTTCGCCCCGACACTATCTCTTCACTGCCCTCATCACTAGCCTGATCAGAACTGCCACCACTGGGCATTCGAAAAGGTGGACTATAAACATACCCACTAGTCGAATTAATCCCAGCACCACCCAGTTGAGGTGGCGCAGTATGGGAGACCCATCCAGTCACCCCGGGAACGGCTCGCACAGGTATAAATCCAGTTTCAGAAACTGCAGCCGTATAATAGACCACGGGCGCAGACTCCGGGCTACTGCCGACATCACAAAACCCGTCAATGGGTCTTCCGGACGAGGTACCTGGTACAATGCGCGGATCTTCGGGCACTGTTCTAGGTATATTTAACGATCGCAATTCTTTGAGCATTGAGTTCTGATCAAAAGCCATAATTCAACGTATATTTCTCCTTTTCTCCAAAATCAATAGATAACGAAGAGGGATCTCTCTATTAAATCTCCCGAGCCTGAATTTTCCCACATTCAGCTGAAACTATAGATAGTAGCAAAGAATCGTTCGTAAATCATTAAGATATTAAACAGAAATTTAAGATGAATCAATCGGGATATAAATAAATTAAATTAACAAACGAAAGAAAGAAAGAATGTACCAGATTTTAACGACGATCTTCACGAAATAAAGAAAAAGAATTGAGATAGAGAGAGAGAGAGGTGAAAAGGCAGAAACTTTCTAGTCGGTATGGTTATCCGAGCATCCATACATGCGTCATTTCTATATATGAATGTGTTCGTAGCATGAGATCTTCATGCGAAAATTTTGCCTCGTAGAGAGAATGGAGTGTCACCATCCATTTGTACAGTTGGAATAAGGTTAAATTAAATGATCCCCAGTCTTTAATCTTGTCATTAATAATTTTGTAACATTTCTATCCTCGACCTTTGAATTATTAGTGAGGTTAGTCCTAACTCCCAAATGACAATTTTATGTTTCTCTTACATTAATTACAAGAATGAAAAAATATACAAAGTTTTGACGATTTTGAGCTACTGACTTCTAATCTTTTCAATTAGGCTTTTAATACTGCTAGTTAGTTATTCTAATAACATGTTTTAGCACAATAATCACTTTTCCAATAAAGCTAATGAAAGAAAATTGAAACAGTGGAGCTTTGGGGGTGAGCTTCTCGAAGAAGAATGAAGGGTGAGAGAGATCGAATATAAATTGTCCTTTAGGATGAAACCTGATAATTATTCATAGGTTGAAGTTAGAAAAATTACAAGTTGCTACCATGTATATAATGTTCATCATTCCGACACCCCCTACCCACAGTGACGAACCCAAGATTTTGTGTCAGCACGGCGGCTGTGGATCGTCGACCATTGTTAGCAATAAAATATTAAGAGCTCCGTTTGAT
>CAIGRL010110199.1:7327-22553 GCA_903798325.1 Fraxinus xanthoxyloides
TGAGTCCCTTGATTGAAAATTATGAAGAGAGGAAACCAAATTTTCAAATCTTCCCAAATGATACACGAACATCGGCCATGCACATCACGAATGGTCATGATCACCACCAACACTACAAAGATAGGACCCGTCAATTTATCTTCTTTTACCGTGCACAAAAAAAAAAAAAAAATGAACCAGTGTTCTGTATATAATGCAGTTAATTTCCTGCTCTTGAGAGGAGTTTGTTTTCTGCTCGTTGTTTATCAGTCTAATATCTGCATATTGGGCAGCTTGATATGCTACAAGAAGAGAATGAGAGTTTTCAAGAAAAGGTTTAGATCCTTCTTATTTCTTGTATTGTGCTCTTCAAGTCTTCCTTCACTCCAGTTGTGTACTATAATTCGTGGCATCTTAAACAGTGATTCATATGTGTTTTACAGCTCAGAATTGCAGAGGACAGTTGTGAGGAAGCTGAAGCTAGAGTTAGGGAGCTTGAGAGACAGGTTTTTCTTCTATCATTTTGTTTGCCTGATTATCAAGTTAAAGGGGTTCCTTGGTTTCTAGCTGGAAATTCTCAAGCTTTTATACTAATTATCTTCCTTCAGCTGCAATTCCAATACTTTGGCTCATGCCATTCCCCTGATATGCAATTGTAGTATATTCCATTTTCAAGAACGTAGATGATTTCCTTTTCCGCACGATTTTACATTATTGATGTCCATGCATTTACTACATGTTCTATATGTTTTCAGCCCTTGGTCAATCTTAGTAGGTTATTGTACCGTAGAGCAACTTATTTGCTGCATAATTTTGCTTACATCATTACAAAGCGCACCTCTTTTCTCTTGTTAAATAAATAGCAGCAAGGATAACGAGTGATGGGCGAACAAATCAATGAACACATACTTCCTGCTTTTAGATTTGTGGATCAGATTGATTTGCAATTAATAAAAATAATTGGTCTGCAACCAATCAATGGGATTTGTTTTGAACTTATCTCAACTTGGCTACCAATTATGCTTCAGGTAGCTGCACTTGGAGAAGGAGTATCTTTGGAAGCTAAACTTTTGAGCAGGTATAATAATGGCCACAAATGCATTCATATGCCTCCTAATTTTCTGATCATTGCATGATGAAATCTCATATCACAAATTTGCAGGAAGGAAGCTGCATTGAGGCAAAGAGAGGTAATTCGTGATCTTTGGGTTGGCCAAACGGGTTACTTTATTTTGGCTGTGATATAATCATTGAGTACTCAAAATAAGAGAAAAGGAGGGAAAATTAAATGTAAAAAACCTGAGAGTAAGTGATTTGCAGCATGGATACTGGTACATATATTACATAGTGTGAGTTTGTGCTTTATCCATTTTCTTACGATAGAACTGTTAATAGGCTGCGCTTAAGGAAGCAAAGCTGTCAAAAGATGGGATAGATGTGGATCTGGCATCCTTGCGATCTGAGGTTAAGGTAAAAAAGACTACCTTTCATGTACACCACTTTTCTTTCCCGCTACTTTTTTAATTTTTTGAAGGGATTTTCCCTCTGCCTTTAATGCTTTTCATTTGTACTAAATTAGATTGCAAAAGATGAGGCTGCAACTGCTGTTAATCAGCTACGGGGAACTGAGTCTGAAGTTAAAGCTCTGCGCAATATGACACATAGGATGGTTTTGACCCAACATGAAATGGTGTGCAGCTATTGTTGCATTAAGAGTACCTTATTATTGTTATTGTTTCTAAAACTATTGCTAAAATCATTTGGAGTTGCTTTTGTAACATATTCACAATGCAGGAAGAAGTTGTCCTTAAAAGATGTTGGCTTGCAAGATATTGGGGTCTAGCTGTTCGTCATGGTAATTGATATTTCAGACAAATTTTTATTGTTTTGATAGAGGAAAATTTTCTTTACCGGAGTGCATCTTTTCTATGAGGATTAAGTAATTATAGTATTGTGGGTGCATTTTTAACGTCTCTTCGTCATTCTTTGTTCAATCAACCTGACTGTTAAGCTTGGCCTTGCATTGAAGTATTCAGTTTGCCTTGTCTATTTGATGGAGATAGAGATATTTTAGATAGGATTTTAAGATAAAGAGTTTAATTCAAATTATGAGTGTTTAGATTAGATTAGTTTAGTTTGAATATATTGATAAAGTTCTAGTTTATTAGAGATTCTTTTAATTTTAGATTAGTTGCTTTATATATAGAGGGCTTATTCATTGTAATGTACACCCTTTATTATATCGATAAAATTGATTTTGTCTTTGTCCTCAATTTTTCTCCTTTGATCCCCTTTGTTTCTTGTTCATTTTCTTGTTTGTTGTCAAATTTGTACGTTCCTGCATCAATTTGGTGTTGGAGCAAGTTCTTTTCCTTTGGCCAAACTAATCTCGTTTTCAAAGCAGATCTTTTCACCCTCAACCAGCCACTGCCACCGGCACTAACCCTCACATACTCCCAAACCATACACAAATCCAAAGGACAGAAAAATCAGCCAGCAGTAGAAGTTGTTCAAATTTTCTTTTCTTTTTTACGTTCTAGGTTTTATTTTATTTTTTTTTCCCCCCAAAATGCAGTTGAAACACGTAGTTCATTCTCCGTGTTTTCAGTTTCGAAAAAGAAAAATATAAAAAAAAAGGTCTCTATTTTCATTTTTACGGCTGGTCATAAAGTTTTCTACAACTGTTCAAATCCACACCAACAATCCAAAAAAAAAAGAAAAAAGCAACTATTCCACCAAACCTACAATCCATGTTACTCCAAGATACTAGCCCATACCAATTCTAACAAACCTACACACTGGCCAAAACCCAACGCTGATCCAACCTACCCCTCAAATACCCCAACGAAAATAACCTAAAGCCCAAAAACCATTAGCCTACTGAATACAAACAAAATTCCCATACCTAGTTGAACTCAATATCATCCATCCCAACCAATCCCACTAAAACCCTTAACCCATTAACCAAGCCTACCAATCCAAATATTACAAACCAGCCAAAAAAAAAAAAAAATCGCTAGACTACCCAACTCATATGCCTGCTGCCTTTCTACATCCCTTCATCTCTAAACTCTAAGCAAACATGTCGTCGCCAAACCCCAATCAACACCCTACACCGCCCATTAGTCGTTGCATTAAATTTCAACATCAGCAGACATCGTTGAAAGCTGTCACATCTCAAACTTAACCTACCCATCCACCATTCAACATTATAGCCGATCGCTATCTTCTCTGATCACTGACTACTCCACTTGTTCACACAACAGCCATTACAAATCCGGTTGGCATCTCCACACAACCACCACAAACAGCACTGCTTACTGTCTCCACCAACAGTAGTCACTCAATTCCAAGCCTTTGCCTCCAGTAGCCCCAACAACTACACTTTTTGACTTGCCTAGTTCGACCACTAACTACCAAATTGCCCAGTTCCACCATCGGCAACCTTCTCTAATATCGATCTATCACATGACTCATTTTTCTACCATGTGAGAAGATCACTACCTACTAGCTATGCCAACGAGCCGAAGCTCAGGCTCGGCAGAGCAAAAAAGGTTCGAGCTTTTTTTTAGCTCGAGTTGGTCGGTCAAAAAATTGAGGGTCGACCGGAGCTTTCAACTAGAGTCTTAGCGGGCAGCCGGGCCCGAGCCGAGCCAGCCCGATTTTTTTCTCCTGTTAAACTGATTGCAACGTGTAGGTAGTTGCTTGCAAGTAGCTGCAGCATGTAGGCACAGCTGCCTGCAAGTGTAGGCAGTTGTATGTTTTATTTTTTTCTTTTCAATTTTTTAACAGACTCAGCTCGTCTGGGCCGAAAATTGCCTCTTACGAGGGCCGACTCGGGCTCCAGCCTTTGCCCCAAAATGGGGTTGGCCCGAGCCTAGGCTCCGTGGTTTCGAGCCTCGAGTCGCTCTACTTGGGCTTTTCCGAGCTAAGCCACTGCCGGCTTGAGCTGCTGAGCCATTTTGCCATCCCTACTACCTTTCAAGTTCTGCCACTACCTTCATCTTCAAGGCAGTGCACCTGTCGCCATCCACCAGATCATCCCGTTGCCGCCACCAACACATCATTCATTGTCACATCCCATTGTTTGCCTTATTCTCTACCACCAGTGCATTTAGCCAACACATATTTCTCGCCCATCCTCACTGATCAACCAACCATCCAGTGTTGACAGCGTATAGATCCATCATCTCCTTCGCCTCTCCACCATCTCAAACCCGATCGTCTCTTATAAACTAAACCCTTGTTTTGCCTTCTACATAGAACCAAATACTTCAATCGATTGTCCCTTTTCTATTGCGTAATTTCCATTGCCACCTTGTGCAACCATTGCCCAACCACTTGCCGTCGTACACCTCCATCAGAGTCCCTATTGCGGTTGTATCACCAAAAAAAAAGCCCAATTCCAGTTGAACCTTGAGCGATTCTCCAGCTTTAACGTCAATTCCAAAATCCCATATTGAATAGTGTTGTATAAGAGAAGCAGGTTGGCCGATCAGATTTATAAATTGGCTTGAGGTTTTGATATGAAACTTTTAAAAGAATTATTGGTTACAGTTGTAGTATCTATGATCTGTTTTCCTGTGATTTAATCAACCCTTAGAAGAATTCAATTGGAGCGGTCTACCGTTACTTGTGTGCTCTTTCATTGTAGCTGTGCCAACTTGCAAATAATGAATTGGAAACTGTTTGGCTCATGTGAGTCTTGTTAGGTATCAATTTCTTTTGTGTTGCAAATTCTTGCTTTTATTTAGGTGTTTTGGCTTGTTTATATTAATATATAAAAAAAGTATTTATGCTTATATTATTTTCATATATTAAAAAAGGTCATGGCACTATCAAAGTTTAGGAGTTCAATTATTGAAAGAAAAAAGAAAAAATAAATAAAAATCTTCTTCAACCTTTGTTCTCTTTTAATGAAATCCTATCTTTATTTGAACAAACGGAGGATTTGCTCTCACAAGTGAACGAGTCATCTATTTTCATGATCATACCTCTTTCTACCCTTATCACAGCATTGGTCTTCGATGAGCTATTAAAACATCCAGATATTGTTATACAAATAGCACTTGCTTCTTATCATAGCGATGTATTCTGTATAATGGAACTCGATGCTCTTTATGGTAATGACATAATGCTGGATATCTTTCCATTAATTATATGATCATTTGCATTTCTCACTGAGAAATCCATCGTCTTGTTTGCTAAGGGAGTTAGTATACTTATGGCTATTGTGAAGCACTGTATCATCATGTTGAATTTAAACAGTGAGCATATGGTAATTGACATGTTTCAACATTTTCTTTTAGTCCTAAGGGAAACTCATTTAGGGAATATATTCGCATCCATCAGAGACAATTATGACCCTTATTGGCAAAAATGACATCTTCTTTCTGGACTTGATTACCTTTCTTTTGGATAGCGTGAAAAAGAAAAACCAAGAGGTATTTCATTTGCATAGAGGATGAGAGGTTTAAGCAGTGTCGTGTCTCCTATCGTGATTTAACATATAATCAATACATTTAAGACTCACATAATTGGGGAATTACATATACTATTGCTACCTAAGCCAAACAATGTCTACTCCTTTGCGTGCCTTTAAGAATGATCTTGTTGTGGTGTTACCTCAACTGATTAATACTCCCAGAGTTGCCATATTTTTATCCAAGGTAATTGTCCGCTTACATACTCTTCGTTACGATATTTGGATGTTGCCTAATAATTATCGACATATTGTATTAGTTTCTCATTTTGTTAATGTTCCTAAATCTCGTACCAAGATAAAGAGGAATTATTTTCAATCATGAAATTTTTGAGCTTACTTTTGATTCGCAATGTAAGCTTGAAGACTTTGATGGTGATTATTGTGATTTATTACGTGTTTTTTACTCGATTTTTTTAAACATGTTAAGAAAAAGGTTTTGGATTATTTGTATAAAGAAAAAATATTTGATTCATCATCACATTTGAATGAGCATAGTTGTTTCCTTATCGGGGTTCATTCGAACTTTCTATGTTGCAATCATTTATTTTTGTAGGCTAGTCTATAGTACTAGTCCCTGATTCTCCACGTTATGCACAGCCAATTGTTTTAGGACTCATTGCACTATAGTTGTTGTGCAGTGTTTGCTATCAATACTTGTTTAAAAGGAGAGATCATCGCCTTGGTCAAATCATGTTTTTGGAGATGATTTGCAAATTCGGTTATTGTTACATAAATCAGTTTCGATATTTAATTCATAAGAAAGGTCGTCCCCTTGGAATGAGTTAAGTCAGATGTTGTCAATGGTTCAATATCGACACTTGGTCAAGACAAAAGATCGGACTCCTAAGAGCATGAAGTTCCGTCTATCTTGAGATTCTAGTTCTCTCAGGCGAAAAGAAATGATGGAGATAGAGATATTGTTTAGATAAGATTTTAAAATAAGAGTTTAATTCAAATTATTAGTTTTTTGATTAGATTAGATTAGCTTAGATTGAGTATATTGAAAAAGTTCTAGTTTATTATAAATTCTTTTAATTTTAGATTAGTTGCTCTATATATAAGTAGCTTATTCATTGTAATATGCACCTTTATATCAGCAAAATTGATTTCCTCTTTACCTTTAATTCTTCTCTTCTTTGATCCCCTTTCTTGTTCGTTGGCCAATTAGTACGGTTCTGCGCTATTGCTAAACAACCAGCTTGAAATGGACCCTGATTAGTGTGAGTGTTAATACCAGTGTTGCCTCTGCAGGACCTGATTGTACCAGACATTCTATAGATTTCATATGATTTATAATGTAGTCCAACTAATGTCACAACGTGATATTTTGGGCTTGTTCTCAGTTTGTTTTTTGTTCTTAATTAAAATGAGATGTTTCAAATGATCATCAGCTTTTTCTTTATGTTCTTTATTACCAGTCTTTTTCCATTCAGGAATCTGTGCAGATATTGCTGTATCAAAGCATGAATACTGGTCGTCTTTTGCACCTCTTCCTTTCGAAATTGTTTTATCGGCTGGACAGAAGGCTAAGGAAGAATACAGGGAAAAAGGCTAGTAATATCTTGCTTTGATGCTAATTCTCAAACCTAAATGAAAATTATACTGATATCAATAGCTTTTCCATCACCACAGAACTTTGTTCTTATGCTCTTTCTAACATAGTCAACTTTTTCTTGATATAATTGCACCTTTCATATTAGATTTGATTGCATTCTGACATTCTGCAGGTAAGGAAAATCTGCAGAATGACAAACTTGTCCTGGATTTAAATGATCTCACTGGTGAAGGAAACATTGAGAGTATGCTAACAGTTGAATTGGGCTTAAAGGAACTTGCTTCATTGAAGGTTTCTCCTTTATTTTACTTACACTTTGATTTGTTTAACATAAGATATACTTTAGTTCGTTTGTACTTGTCCACGCCTTTTGCTTTCTTATATTTTTTCATGTTATTTTATTTTGTAAAAATTCAATTCATCATATCAAGTCGCTTAGTGTAGCAATTTTCCTTCTTTCCTTATAATTCATTATCATGCACTAGTTTGCATAGCTCTTCCTACCATCAGATGTCTTCATCCATATCTTCTTCAAAGAGGACTAGTAGAATAGCTACATTGTAAATCTTTGATGGTCCATTTAAAGGTTGAAGAATCCATTGTGCTTGCATTGGCTCAACAACGACGTCCAAACTCTGCTCGGATATCCATATCAGGTTTGTCCTCAATTTGTTGCGAACATGGTTTGCTTGATTGATGATGCCTCTCTAAAGGATAGATCATTGAATGGATTCTAACATACTTCAAAGCATCTCTATTACCTTATGTGTGTCAGTCTGGATACTTTGTTGGCCAAGGCTAAATTTGGATATAACATTGACAAAATTAGTAATAGGTTAATGCTGCTCTTAATTGCGTAATGAATTTCCTTATTTTGAAGGTCAAGTTTTGTGTCATTACTTGCTTCTATCCATCTGCCTCTTTAATCTTCCTACCCAGCATTTTACAATTGCTCCATTTGCAGTTGTTCCATGGGTTTTCTATAAATATTCTATCTTGAAGAAATTTATACTTATCTTTTTTTCATACTGAAATTTTGAATGAAGTGTAACTTGTCTTTGACATATTAAGCTAGTGATTTCCTCTTTAGTTTTTAGGTCGGGTTAATTCCGAAGTTTTTGCTACGTAAAAGTTTAATTGTTTTATTAATTATTAGTTATATTACTTGCATATATGTGTTCATGTACTTATGTGCATTCCTTCTCATTTATGCTACTAGCATATGTTGGATGATACTATTATTGGAAACTTGAAACTTATATTTATTTTCTTAACCTATTCTATTATGGCAGATCTCAAGTCCCCGACTGATCCAAAGTACATGGAAGCATTTGGTGAGTTCTGTGCGGTATCTTATTCCACATTTTTTATAGTATCCAATATAAATGGGGTAAAGTTATCTGAAATTTTTCTATTTCATTGGATTTTGGGTTCTATTCCTTTATTTTCAGCAATTACAATGGAATGACAGTAACATGGTCTTCAGTAACCTGATATCATATCAATATCATTTTTTATACTCGTGTTCACTAGTTGCATTTTGCTATTCTTGGATAAGCAATTGGACCATCAATCACTTGGGCCATATGTCATATCAGTATCATTTTTCATGCGTGTTCACTAGTTGCATTTTTCTATTCTTGGATAAGCAAGAGTACCATCAATCACTTGGGATTGTTCATTTTATCCTCGTTCCAATTGTCTGCATAATATCTTCTCTTCAATCTAAGCAATCATGTATTTCCTTGTGACTACTATTTATTCACCATTCTCCTTTTGCATCTCATGTCATGAACCAGAAATGCTCAGTTGCCTGTGTAAACATCACTCTATGGTGTCAGAGAAACCATCTTAGATTTTTTAGATTTGCCTTTTCTTCCCTAGAAACGTTAAATTTCTTCATAATAATCTTGCAATGGCGGTAATTAATGTCAAAAAGGTCGTTTCAGCTACAATTGAAGAGAAATTCCATTTCTTTTGTTAATATTGTAATTATTAAAGCAGCAATATGTATAAGCTGTTTTTTCCTCAAATCGAGGTGATATTCGTGAACCAATTTCTTTTCTTAAACAAACCATTACATGCTCCAAGAATACCTTGTTTGGTATCCAGTGGCTTCTTAAGCTTTATCTTTTTAATCGAGCTATTTACAAGGAAAAAATGTTAACGCCACTTGGATCGCTTGAGGATTTTTCATAGCCCGTTGATGTCATTAGTTAGGCATCTCAGAAAACAAATGTACATTTTGTTCATCTTTTTCCTCTTTTGGTTGCAGAATTGAGCCCAGAGGAGTCTGAGGATGTCCTTTTCAAGGAGGTCTGTCATTTCTCCCACAGTTTCGTTACTTTCAGGCCTCTTGATACATTGCCCTAGTACTCACTAATAGATACCAATATATTTCGTTAAAGTAGATATACTAAACTATAAAGTAAATAAAATATGGTTCTTTCTTCTGTTGAGTTGTTAGTTATGAAACAACTATCTTGCATAGGCATGGCTTACTTATTTTTGGAGAAGAGCCAAAGCTCATGGTATAGAGGAGGACATAGCCAATAAGAGACTTCAATTTTGGATTAACCGTAGTGGGCAATCACCGACTTCACACGATGCTGTTGATGGTAATTTCTACTATACTCTAGACTGAGACATTAAATGTGTATGTGGCTTTTATTTTCCAGATATAGGTTTCCATAGAAACTTTATATTGCATCTGCTGTTTCATTACTGCAGGTCCCATTATTATGCTTTTCTTGTCCAGTGTAGAATTCCAAATATAATTTGTATATTCTTCAAATTGATCATGCTCAAAAATGTTATTGCACTACATTACAAAATTTTTCATGCAAATTTTGGAAATAGGGTGCTCTGAAAATTGTTTTTATCCACATGGTAGGCTAACTGATTTCAAATAGATTGCAATACATTACAAAACCATAAATACTGAATTGTAAAAGAAAGATGTCTTTTCAAGTTTTCTATGCATCTAATATTGCTACGACGTGGGGTTCAGCATTGCATTGTGAAATTTTCTATATCACACGTTTTGCAACAAAATTCTACAGAGGTCAGTGTTCTTGAGAAATTACATTTTAGAACTTTCATTTAGAGCATAGCCTGCTTAATGGCTAAACTCTTATTAATACATGTGCTAAAGCTTCATAGCCTGGTGTACTTAATTCTATCCGTGGAGATTAAATCTTGAATTGAAAATCATGCTTTCATTTATCGGAATACACTGATAATGTATATATGATCAGATTTGTTTGTTCCTATCCTAATGAGGTTGTAATTTTTGATGGTTGATTCATCTTATAGATTACTGGGAATTCAGTCGATATCATGCTGATGTAACACTTTGTTCTAGGGTCCATTTATTTGTTTATTATTTGTATACTAAAAATAATATTTTATCATCATATAGTTGAGCAAGGTTTGATGGAGCTAAGAAAACTGGGTATTGAACGGCTACTTTGGGAGGCATCACGCAAAGAAATCGACCAGGATCCTGCCCTTCATGATGGTCAGATGTCTGCTGTGCAATCCAAACGATCTACTCGCTAAACCAGAATTTGAAACGTTTGATGTTTAATAGTTAATATGCGCTACAGTAAAGGTTCCTTGGATTCATTGAAGCATCTTCGTTTTTGTTGACAGCCTGATTGTAAGTAGGTTTATTATTCCACTTGCTATAGCAGTATGATATATAATGGTTTTTCTTCATAGTTACGGATTATGCACTTTGTGATATTATGGGCTGCCAGATAAAAATAAGATGGAATCAAATTTTTGTTTCATTTAGGTTTTTGTTTTAACATTTGGAGACTATTCCTGTTCTAAGAATAAAAGATTTTCGAACAAATTCATTTTGGTGTAGCATATAAAGTATGCCAACCACAAGGCATCTGAATTTGACAAAGCCAGAATGAATGCAGCTTTAGATGGAGAAAGGTAAGATCCATGATAGTCTGCTAGCCTGCTGGGATGTTGGTTTGTGTATCACTTCCAAGAATTGATTACGGTGAGTGCAAATGTTAATTACGTTCTTTGTTTAATGTCAAGTGGCTTCACTCCACGTGTAAGGTCCATCTCGATCTGTAGGTCAAGCTCCAACTATGGTAGCTTTATTTTATCAAGTACATAAAAAGGTTTATGAAATGCGCCTTTGTAATTTATCTCGGGGACAATAGTTACTAGCTCTGTAATTTTTCAAGGCTAGCCTTAGTGATAGTATACGCGAACTAGAATTGAATTTTTCATCATGATTCATATGTTGATAGATTGAACATAGATGCTATATTCAAAACTATCTTATATTAGTGACCCTTAGACTAAATTTAGCATAGTTCGGGGATGATTTTACGATTGTAAGAAGATACAAATGTAAACTGGGATTCCTTGTGTGAAAATTTGTGTAGATTGTCATAGATTAAGGGGATAAAATTGGGCGAAAATCTTATATTTGATGTCAGTTTGCTTGAATAGGTATTTGATAAAGGGTATTGCACTGATCAAGACATAAAATTTTTAAAATTTGAAATTTCTCTTAGAAGCCTTTTTGACTTGGATCATTAAGTCTACATGAGCGTTTAAAACCTGGCCTAGTGAATATGTGTTGTACAAGAGATTCAATTGTTTCAGGATCGAAATGTTTTCCAAAACTGGTCGTGGAAGAGAATAAGGTGGATGTGGGACGGGGTGGATGGAGAAGAAGAAGGTGAAATGAGTTTTTAATTTTAATTATTTTATTTTGGTTATTTTATTATTATAAAATATAAAATTATCATTTTAACCTTCTTAAATTAGCTAAAATTGTTGTTAAAGTCAATTATTTGGTCAACTAATAATCAAACTAATAGAAATTATCCATTTGGACTTCAACTGCGACATTTTAAAAATATTTGATACTGTGGGTGATACAAATGAAAGGTTTGGTATTTTGGGTGACACAAATGAAAGGTTTAAGAAAAGTCTACTACTAAATGAAAGATTTGATACCGTTATTGCAATTATCTAAAAAAAAAGGTCATTAAATGATTTGATTAAGTTCTAAACACTTATTCGAGAAGACTTGAATTTTTATGAAGGATAATTAGTCAATTGAGCTTGGAGGTCCAAGTAATCAAAGAAATGTAGAATCCTTAATTATTTATATGTTGACTTACAATTAGTAGAGTCTATTTGAATAAGAGAGGGTAATGATAGTAATAAAAAATTTAATCTTAGATTACACTCAAGGAAAATAATGAAAAAAAGAACAAGTTGGGGGGTGTGTAAATCATACGAGAGGTGAAATGATATATTTGATCACAAAGGGTCGGGCATTGAAACAACTTGTGAATTCATAATTGTCAAATTAGTTATTCACATACGGTTTTGCATTGCAAGAGGGGATATTGATCTAATGTTGTGACTTTGAAGTAATTTGTAGATTTAATATCGTGATTTCAAATCTTAAATTTAAAAACTAGATTGTGTAACCAAATATTTTTACATGTCTGCATATTTGTTATTATTTATGTTAATAGTTTTGTTTGAAGATATTTGATAAGTTTATTTTATACGCTTATTCGAGACCTAAAATATCGATGACAATTATTTTGACAAAATATGTCCTACATTATTATATTTTATGTTATATGTGTTAAACTCAATGGTTGAACATGGAATTAAAAGAAACAAAAGAAAATGAAGGAAAATGGTAAAATTCAAAGTTTGAGGACCAAATAGTAAATATTCAATAGTTGATTCAGACCACAAGATGATATTTTGGAGATTGAGGTAAACTGACATTATATGTACAAAAGTCAAAAATGTGTTTATTCATCAAAGATTGAGCGAAAAACTTCGAAAGTATGTTTGAAGTTCCTATAAAATATATTAAGTAGAATCTGTTTAGTTGAAAGTTAAAACTATGAAAAATAGTTTAATTTTTGCATTTCAAAAACTTGCAAAATTGTATAATTGATTAATTGTAAGAATTATTAATTAAATATATTATTTTATAATTTTAAATATTTGATATGTATTATTTTAATTAATAATTATTAGAATGATTTAAGTATTTAATAATAAAAATAAGTAACTATTTTTATTTTTAGATCTCGTTTAGACTTGTAAAATTTGAAGCTTGATCTTTACATTTAATCACGTTTTAAGGTTTTTTTTTTTTTAGAACATTGGCATTTTCTACTAATTTTATGTTCTGGCTCCGCCCCCAAAGCAAAGAGATTTTGTCATTTATCTTGTAATATTGCAGTTGGGAAGGAAGAATTTTCAAGTAATTTTAGGTGGTTTAGTGTCTACTCACGGGGGCCTATGTCTTATTATAGCGACGCGTGCGCTGTAGGTATTTTTTTTTTCTATAGCTAGATTAGATATTAGCCGGCCCCGGTACTCATTGCTATCGGGCCGCCCAATTTTTAAAAATTGCCAACACAATGGAGGAGTGAGATAATGGCTGACAAGGGATAAAAAAATACAATAATGCTATTCTTGGAGAACAGACAAGCATAGGGAAAGAAGAGAGTTAATTAAATAATACAAAAGGCTAATTTCACCCAGCATCCCTACTAATAGCATCCCACTTTCTGTTTTTTCATGTGGAATTCACAATACCTAGATTTATGTACAATTTTTTTATTTTCATGAACAACAATTTTTTGCGTCTGGCTTCGGTCATGCCTACGTGACAAGAAGTTAAGGAACCACCTTAATCATACACTCCACGTTAGTATCCTATCTAACTAGTTAAGACCATCAAACAAAGGTAGTCAAAGTAATGCATCACTTTCGTTGAGGTGTGATATAAAGATCGACCCTCCACGGACGAGACGTGGTGCTACGATCTGCTACAGTGCAATTCCAAATCGATTAGCCACTAAACATACGAAGGCATTTTCTCGCTTCACCTCCTATAAAGATATATTTCGTACAAGATCTTATATAATTGATTGATGTGATCATTCTGCAGAAATCGCCCCCCAATCAACTTGCCAATCCATTTTTCAAACATTAGACCTAGGCTATTGAATGACCATTTTTCAGTATTATGAAATGTCCCTAAACCTAAGATTGCAGAAGTGACACCTAGGAGGAGACGCCTCGACTGTGAATATGATATCACATGTCTTTCATCTAATTATAACCAATTTACCTCTTACTACAAAAGTTCACACTTAGTATCATTTGCAAGCAGTGGTGGATACAACACCTGGCTAGCCCCCACGACTGCTTGTGCTGGATCCGCTAAGAGCTTCTTCTGGTAAGTCGTCGACGCCATCCGTCGGGAAGAAAGAAATGAAGGCTTTTTGAAAAAAAAATAGGGCCCGACCGAAATGCCCAATTCATGGGCTTTGCGTCCATTACTCCTACAAAACCAAATACAATTCCTGAATCCTAAATTGGAATCTGCAGCTGTAGAGGACAAGGAGGGAGACGAGTGTTGGTCGATGCAAATCCAATCTGCTGCATAGTGCAAACCAGTCGACGGTGGTGGACGGCGGTGATTCAACAGTTGTAGAACTAAATGCAATAGCTGGGCCTGGACAGTGGACAACTTCATTCATCTGCGCATGTACTCCAAAAGGCAAAAGGTAGTAGTTCAAAATCTTGCCTATTGAAAATTTGAAATCAATATTGCTAATTTGCTATGCTACCCACTACCCATGAATCTTCGGATTTTGCCATGATTTTGGGTTCCCTGCTGGCTGTCTATGGGCATTCTGTTTATATTTTTTTTTAATTTTTTTATGAATTATGAGAAATGATAATTTATGTTATATTATTGTAATTCCAATAAGTTATGACTTATGAGTTATAATTTTGATTTGTGATTTGGGAATTTAGGTTTTTATGAAATTAGGGATGAGTAAAAAAATAATGGAGAATGTGGTAGGCTCAATTAAACCATGTGTACACTGTTTTTAATCAATTTTAATTGAAAAATAAATTGGGGGCATTTTGAAGATTATGAAGCGATTTTTTTAATCGAAACGAAAGTCCATACCTTATTCTTCTTTCTCTAGTTGTGCATCTAGTCCCACTATCGATTCTAGTCGAACACAAGAGTTATTAAATAACATAAAGAAGTCCCAACCTCAAACTAAATTTAATGTTGATGATCTTGTATCTGATCCAGTGAAACACTCTATCAAATCATATGATCCTAATATTAGAGATGATGTTAGGATGACATACTTAGAGAAATG
>CAIGRL010110213.1:0-15338 GCA_903798325.1 Fraxinus xanthoxyloides
ATTATAAATTAAACAAAAGTTACAACCCTCCTTTTTTCATGTTTAGGACCCGCTACAATCAATATAGGCGGATTCAAAATTGTACATGAATAAAATATTTCTTGTATAATTTTTTTGAAACAAATAAATTTAAAAATTGCGTATTTTTTTAAACTAATCAATTTTAAAACTTATAATATCTTATCAAAATTTTACATCATATTTATAGTAAAAAAAATATTTCAGTTTCAACCAAATTTAAATTTCAAATATGAATTTGAATTTTGACATGATTTAACACTTTAAAAAAAAAGTTACGTGTAGCTGCATGTAGCTGCCTGATAAGGCTTCCGGTCAAGGCAGGCAGCTATAGTTGCCGACTTTCTATTTTTTTTTAAAGTTCTATAGATTTTTTGTGACTCGGCTCGTCACGAGCTGGCTTAAGCTCGAGTCGACTCCCCAAAATGGGGCTCTGTTCAAGCCTGGCTCGATAGACGCCATGAGCTAGGTTGGCTCGAGCTTTTTCTGAGCCGAACCACAAGTTGACAAGCCAAATTGTCACCCCTAGGTATAGCTCAATTGATAAAATTGAAACTCTATTTGATTTATCAAGTGTATGCATGGGTTCGGATAGGCTCTAGGGCAACTAGACCTCCAAATATTAGTATTACTTTCAAGGTGGATGTTCAAGCGAATCCTGCAAGTGTACGAAATTATTGACAAATAATATATTTGATGAGTTGAGAGTATCATCCTATAAGGAATAAATTCTAATTCAAGCTTACTAGCTTTTTATTGAATTCGAAGTATGTAAAATAAAAGAAATTGATAGTGAATATGCTAAATTATGCTTAAAAAATATGTAAGTGTGTTTGAATCAAATTATGAATGATTGTAATGGATTTAGAGTTCATCTATTGCTATTTATTTCAATTCTCAATTATGTAATTTAGTTTCATTCATGCGTCTTAGCAATCGATAAAGTTAAGGGGTTAAATTTTTTTTTTCAATATAAATTAATTTTATTCTAATCAAAGTTCAAGTCTATTCCTAGTACGAATTCAAATGATTAAAATGCATTGGATTTCAAATTATCTATATGATTACACAAGCGATATTACTATTTCTAACATCTATTGCTTGTGTGTTAACATTGCCGCGTTCTAAATTTATTGTGAGACTCTCAACACTACAACAAGCAACGAATTATCTAATTGATTATAAAGCAATTACATAATGTAATGGAAATGTAAAATTAATCAATAAATGCAAGAAATATTAAACTACTCATCTTGAATTAAAATAAATAAATTATAGAGTCAACTTCATCTAATACAATTAGAATCCAATCTAGCATGATTTTATATAAACTACAAGAAGAGTAATAGAAAATAATCAATCGGATCATGAAAGAATACAAAAGATCATGATCTTCAATTCCAATGTTGAGATCTTCAATTCCAATGTTGAAATCTTCAAATTCTTGATGTAATTGGCATTCAATTCTTGTTAGGGCTTCATCCTCTCTCCCAAAAGATGTAAATTCGCCTCTTGTTCTCAATGAATCTTATGATCTGAATGTGTATAAAGAGGCTACAAAGAGTTTCCAATGTTTTGCCCAAATTTTGTATTTATAAAAGTTGAAAATTAGTTTACAATCTCCAATTTGGGTTTTGAAGGAGTTTTGATAGGAAAAAATGAATTTGGCCCGTCTAATAAAAATTGCATCGTGCTTAGGCACTGTGTATTTCCATGCGTGCGTGCCATTGATGAAAATTGCTCTCGGGTGATTTTTAAGTGGTCGGCGCATACGCACTGGCTTGGGTGGTGCTCGCCACCCGATTTTTCGAAAAACTATATAATTTTCAGTATTTTTATCATAACTTTTTCTCTCAATATTCGATTGAGTGATTTAAAGTGAATTAGAACCTAACTTAAAGGGCTACAATTCTTCTAACAATATCAATTTTCCAATTCAAACATTTTCTATATGAAAAATTATGTGCCAATCTAAAGTTGAAAATTTGGAACATAACTTTTTCGATTGGAAATCTGATTTGGGAGAATACTTTGATATATATACACTTTTAATTGCACCCAATTGATCATATATGATCTTTAATTATTATTTTATGGTACGAATCAACTATTGGATATTTTCACATTGATCCCCGAACTTTGGCTTCCCTCCATTTTTGCCCCTTTTAGCTCCTTTCCTCCAATTCACCCAATTTGCTCAAGTTTTACCTAACAAACAAAATAACTCATAATTAAGCTATAATTCATCTAAACCAACAATAAATATCCTAGTTTAATAGCCCGTGTACAAAATACACTTATCAGTGGACGAAAAATGGGTGGGTAAATTGTGTCCAAGTTGAGGTTAAAGAAGAAAATGGCTGGAAATTCGTGGATCTTTTAGAATCGAAAAGAAACCTGACACAGTTCTGATGCAGTTAGTTTCTGGACTTCAAATCTTTCCAATGGACAACATGCAAGATTTAGTCACTTAAAGCAACAAACTGAAAATGTATGTTTCAAAATGTTTCTTTTGAGATTTTGACTTATTATTTTGAAGTAGGTTTCGGGCCTTAAAACAGCGCTAATGGGATTGTGACAGAATCTTGAGATAATTTTTACTTCAGCTGAAGTTCTATGGTTAATTTATCTGTTAACGCTGGATCTATCTTTGTTTTCTTGATACTTTAATGACTCTCTCTATGATTCAATATAATTTTTATGAAGTACTAATTGAAGGCATTCTAGCTTTTCCCCTCATTCTAAAAGTTCTTCACTTAAGTAGATTAATCTACTCATTTGTTCAAGATGTATCTTCACAAAGATCAATCTATTACCAATGATACCAGAGTACCATGGTGAATCTTAATCTTCACCCCTTTCCCTTGTAGGATAAATTCATTATTTATCATAATAGTATGATATGGAATTTTTTTGAGACGTCTCTTATTAATGGCGTGTGGCTATGAAGATAAGCAAACGTGAAATAATCTTGAAGTTAATACCTGATCTGGGACTGCGCTTGGCGCCTCTGTGAAAATTAGACAAACGGAATATAGCTTTCCATTTGGATCATGTATAAACACAGAGGATATGGACAATGAAGCATTATTAGTTTCTTTTCCAAAAACTGCACCCGGACAGTCTTCGGAAATGAGTTGATTTGGGATTGAGCTCTTGAACTTTTGTATAAGCTGCAACATTCAAGTCTGAGGTCGTTGTATCTTCTGGGAGGTGGAGGATGAAGTTCAGTCATGGGTAAGTGGTTTATAGAAGGATAAATATAAAGTGATGCCAGCTGTAAAAAACCGTCTATCAGATCTTCTCACGGGCTACAAGGGGAAATCTGAGTCTTATGATGTGACAATGGAATGCTGCATGGTTCATTCTATCAAGATCACTTGGAAAAGATATCAGCACAGAGATGTTCAAGGTTGCAGATGAACTGGACCCGGATGCCATCCTATTTATGAATGATTACCATATCGAGGATGGTCAAGGTGCAAGATCATCCCCAGAGAAGTACATTGAGCACATTCTTGATATCAAAGAGCAGGGCACCTTTCGGGGAAATAGGCTTACAGGGACACGGAGACAGTCCAGTTGGGACAATTGTTTGTTCAACGCTTGAAAAGTTGAGGGTCCTTGGTCTTTCAATATGGTTCCCAGAAATTGATGTGTCTAACAACAATGAGTATGTCAGAGCTATTGAATTGGAAGTTATGCTTTGGCAAGCTTTTGCCCACCCTGCAGTGGATGGTGTGATTTTGTGAGGATTTTGGGAGTTGTTCATGAGTCGAGATAATGCCCATTTAGTGAATGCTGAAGAGGATGTTAATGATGGTAAAAGATACCTCAATCTTAAGCAGGGATGGTTGTCTCGTGCTCTTGGCCATATAGACGAACAAATTCATTTAAGTTTAGAAAATTTCATGGATTTTACGAAGTTGAAATTGTTGCTCCTTCAACGAAAGTGACTGAGACATTTGTTGTTGATAAAGGTGAAAAGCCACTCGTAATATCCGTAAGTTCATAATTCTTCATGCTTACTGACTGTTACTTGTATGGTCACACGTAAAACCTAGAAGAGAATGACCTGCAGTACTTGGAGTGCTCCATTGTCGTATAAATTGCTACGATTTGTAAAGGTTAATCTATTGGTTCAATCGTAGTAGTTATGCTAATGAATAAAATGGAGTTTGTGTTGTTAAGGTGTAGAATGCATACAATGAATTCTGATTGAAGTTGTTCTCAAGGTTCACAGAGAACTTACTTTCTGCCATATACATAAATAACTTGAGAAGATACTGCTCAAAACTATTCATTATGTTTTGAATGGATCTTAAACTTATCTATCACATAATTTAACTTTTACTATCTGTAAAAATTAAGCAGAAATCACAACATTATATGTGCACTTCAGTCAAGAGGATTTAGGAATCCACTGGTCACCTTGGATGAAATTCTGGACCGTGTACGAGTTTACATGCTCGGCTGGAATCACGCTACTCCACGTGACTCTTTTTGTTGTGTTAGATCCAGCACCACCATTCTCGAATTCCCCATAATATAGTGTCTTCAATGCAAAATCACCATCCCAAGGCAGCCAGCCATCTGGTGTAATAAGAGCCTCCAATATACAATGAATGAAAACTGTTCTTGAGAACTCTTTCCATGGCCTTCCCAGGTAATTTTTGTGTACACTAGGGTTGCTCTTATACAAAGCATTATATGCATCAGTGCCGTTAATTGTACAATTTTGAAAGACAAATCCGGTAGATTGGGCAGGGTCCATTCGTCCATGGGCTGTCACTGCATTAGTCTCACCCTTCTCAGGATCGACTTGTCGAGGAGAAAGAAAGATGAGACAGTCCTGAAAAAATGAAGCTGAATTTCCGAATATGAAATCCACATTGCCTTGAATGCGGCATGACTTGTAATACTGGCGTAGGCTATGGGCATATAATGTGTCTTGATTGCCAAGAAACTCGCAATTTTCTACGACAGATTGATCGCTATCTGATCTGAAAGCCACTGCTTGATGAGCATCAGGGCCTGCCTTGTTCTCGATGGTAAGTCCACTGGCCATAAATCCATCGCCAAGAACTCCTACAAATCAAGAATTGAATTGGGTTTAGAGATCTTTCGCATAAATTACATCAACCAATTAAACTGCAAGCAAAGCCCCATACCTAAATGCGGAACTCGACCACATAATCATTTTGTTTGGACAATGTCGTACTAAAGGAGTTGAGATCTGCTGTCCAATTTCCAACCTTAAAATCAATTTTTATTTTCCATGATGAGTTAATTTATAATTGGATGAAAATGAATAGCAAATCTCAACTCGTGCTAAAGGGCTACGTGATGGCAAATCTCAACTCGTGCTAAAGGGCTACGTGATGTTGCTAAAGGTTGGTGGCTCCCACAAAATAATTCGCTAGAAAGTAAATAAAAGTTGTGAATTCAATAAAACAAGCCCGTTAGAAATAAATTTGACCACAAAAGCTTTACCAAACAATCACTAAAATAAGAAATCAAAGCCAAAATATGGTGAAACTTATTGCTGATATAAGCAATAATATGAACAACACACAGTATAAAAGATAATCACTGCAAAAGCATAAACGAGTCAACTCACCAACGGTGGCAGAATTATATGTGGAGACCCCTTGCAGGCCTACATTCAGAGACCCTGTAATGACGGTTTTGCCCATGCCGTCCCCCAAGAACACCACGTTCTTCTTCTCAAATGGGACCCGAACTGTCTCATTATAAACCCCGGTCTGGATCCCTATCACGAACCGCTTTCCCTCCGGCGGGTAATCCAGTGCTGCATTCACCGCCTCCTGCACTGTCTTGTAGGTGCAACAGCCGTCTTTGCACACTGTCACGTCCGCCTTTAGGTCCGAAGGCACTCCACCGACGAACCCGGAATCACCCGACCCGCCTTCCCAGAACCCGTCCCGCTCGGTCTTGGGCGGGGCCCAGGACTCGGTTTTCTCACCGGAATGGTCATAATTTACAATCATGCCCAATGCATTGCTGCTCAAGCCGGTGAGAGAATACAAAAACGCCATCGTTTGATTTACCTGAGACGTCTGGTTCACGTACTTTAACCCTCCCCAGCAGTCGTATTGATATGCCAGGCCAGCACTCATCCATGCGCGTGCGTCCTTGATCTTGCCACTCGCGAGTGCTACATTCGTCATATTAATTCTGCAATCCGAATAATGCAGCACCTCTAGACAGCTTTTCGCCGCTCTAGTCCGGTTTTCATTCCCTGTGGATGCGTCCAGAATCTCCTGTACCATTCCTTGAGCCTTGTTAAGATTTTGAGAGGACACCCACATGGCAGTTTGAATTACCTGCATAATTGTAGCGTCGTAAGGCACGTGATTGGATTGAGCCAACGCGGCCTCGCATGTGGGTGGATCACGTGAGGCCTTGCAGGCTTCATGGATGATTTCCTTCGCAGATAGACCGCCGGAAGAAGTCTTGCGGTGGTGGCGGGTGGCGGCGGAGAGAGAGAAGAAGAGGATGAGAGATAGAAGGGCCAATGAAACAAGAGAAGCCATTAAAATCAAAATCAATTTCAATCTTCCTAATGGCATGGATAATATTGGTGGAGGTGTGGTTTTTATCGGTTTTGTGGGCTCCATGATTTGGAGGAATTGAAAATATCTACAAAGTTATTAATACGATTGCATTTGCAGGCAGAAAAAGATTAGATATGCCGAAAAATTGAGCGCAAAAATGTGAAAGATTGTGATTAAACCAATTTTGGAATAGATTGATTGGAGGAAAAAAGATTGTGAGGTTGCAATACGAAAATTGGAAATGGTGATGGATTGGAGTATGGGTGTGAGATCAGATCTATGTAATTTGGTTAGATTTGGATCCTGGGTTTGGGTGTAGATTTTGCATTAAATGCAATTCCGCTGATCCTAATGGCGTATCTGCGAGAGATAAGGACAAAGAGAGATATACGGCTTATGCCGAGAGAGAGAGAGAGAGAGAGACCATGTTCTCTTTGCTGTTTTCAACCCGTTTTCTGTCTTCGATTTTTCAAAACAGTGAAAACGCGTTCTCTTTCCTATTTTCAAAAACGTGTTTTTGAAAACAAGTTAAAATTTACAAAGGAAACACAAAACGACAAATTTGTCGTTTTGGGTGTTTTCAGTTATAATGAAGCCAAAATTTTCAAAACTTGTTTTGGGTGTTTTCAAAACAATTTTTCAAAATGACAAAAAGAACATATTTTCAACAATCTCAAAATGGANGAGAGATATACGGCTTATGCCGAGAGAGAGAGAGAGAGAGAGACCATGTTCTCTTTGCTGTTTTCAACCCGTTTTCTGTCTTCGATTTTTCAAAACAGTGAAAACGCGTTCTCTTTCCTATTTTCAAAAACGTGTTTTTGAAAACAAGTTAAAATTTACAAAGGAAACACAAAACGACAAATTTGTCGTTTTGAGTGTTTTCAGTTATAATGAAGCCAAAATTTTCAAAACTTGTTTTGGGTGTTTTCAAAATAATTTTTAAAAATGACAAAAAGAACATATTTTCAACAATCTCAAAATGGACACTCAAAACACAAAACTCAAAATGAATTCAAAACTCAAAACACAAAACTGAAAAATAAAGAGAACAACACCTAAAGTTCCCGTATATTTGTTTAGATTTTAATGAAAACCATAAAATCTAGGTGTTTTCAATTATAGGATTTTATTGAGAGAAATTCCATATATATATATTTAAGTATTCTCAATTGGTGTGTTCTCACTTGCTCACTTGAGATAGTGATGAATTTTAGGAATTCTTCTATATTCGTGAATGTTAATTGTGGTATTGCAGCAAAAAGCATGAAATGGAGAACTCTACTAAATCCTGATACTGTTGAGAGTTCCGGTGCAAGGTAGCAATTTCGGTTACTTTTTTGACGTCAGACTATTGGAGGCCATGCCCTTGCTTGATTCGCTTCAGCTTGCTGAATAAGTTTATGACATCATTATAGATTGAGACCCTTGTAGGAACACAAAGTTGGATCTAAAAGATATATATATACTACGTACTTGGGAACTTGATTGTAGAAATTGCTATTGCTGCTGGTACTCCTGCTGGGATGAATATAAAAGATGGATTCATTCTTTTTTCTCAGATAGATGCATTCAGTTTGTCAAGTTCAGTTGGGTTTCATCTGTTTGGTTCTTCAGTTTATTAGTTCCGACTTTAGAAAGCCAAACATTATAATATAAACCAAAGCAAAACAAACCCATAATTTTGGTTTCCTAGCTTTCCTTCTGGTGCCTGTGGTTAATGAATCCCTACCATTCAATTTCAATCTCGCGATCAGTACTAACTTGAACATGTTTGGAAATGAGTTAATTAAATTATCAATCACCAACATTGGGTTCGGTTACTACTTGCTCATCCAGAAATAAATGGTTACGGAATGTTCACCCACTTTCGAAAAAAATCACCCGTCCATCACCCGTTTCACTTTCGTCCATCCAACTAGGCAAAAATCTACGTAGCAGGCGGAAATCTTACACGGCCACTAACACCGTTAAAAATTGACAAGTAGATGTTAATTAAAACAATTTCTTCTTCAAAATCGTTATTTCCTTTCTTCACTTCTTCTCCCCAATCCTCTGTACCTTTCTCGCCAAACAAAGCTCATTTCAACACATTGCATTTGGGAATATTTTCATCAGTTGAATCCTTAAGCAAAATTGTTCCAAATCCATCCCCAAATTGAAAACCCATTAGACTTATAGGAATCCTAGATTTAGAAAAAAAATAAAATAAAGAAATCAAATTGATCCAATGCCATACTGGTGTCTTGATAATGAGGAACATGAGTGACCCACAATGTCCTGAAATGGTAGGCAACTATAATGTTGATGAAGAAACATCGTTGGTGGAAGTAGAAGATGGACCGCAAGCAGGTTTTTTTAAATCTTTTTTTATGAAGTGTATAATATTGTGGCCATAACAATTTTGTTTACATCAATAATCGATGAATTAGTTGGTAGTTTGTTGTTGTCCACGTTATTTCACAGTCTTAGAAGAGGGACCACGTGCTTTATTGTATTTTTTGGCACCTTTTTTTCTTTTGAATCTTAGCCTACTTTATAAGTTTGTCCTCCATTATTTTAGTTAGTTCATCTTTTACAGTAGGACTTTAGGTACTGCACAAGCTCCTGAGTATTAATGGATGATTTGAGATTCGTTTGCAATTGACATTTTAAGGACTACATCATCATTTTTAGGAATGTACCTAGGACTTTAGCTTTATGAATGTCTGCATTTCGTGTGGATATACAACGTGTGCTGACCACTTTATTTACTTGTTTATCTACAGATAATATAGTTGAAGAAGATGAAGAGGTTTACAAATTCACTGCCGTAGAAGACGATGTTAATGATGATGATTTTCATTATGATAAGAATGAAAATGAACGGATTTTGGTGGGATTAAATGCAGATCATACCATCGATCTTTTGAATGCTGGGGACGAAGATTCAAAATCGGAAGATGCTTATTGTCCAAGTGAGGAGGAGTTGCACACCGACTATTCTTTTAGTGAAGAAAATACTTTTCATTTCTCCATCTATGATGCCGAGAAGAAGAAGTTCAATCCGTAGTTAGAGGTGGGAAAAGAGTTCAAAAATATTGAGGAATTTAGGCAAGCTGTAACAAATCATGGCATAGCTACTAGATGCAATTTTAAATTTAGGCCTAATGACATTGCACTGCCAAATACGTAGCGTAGAGGTATTTAAATACCTTCAAAGTTGACGCTGATTGGAAGTCTAAGCTTATTATAAAGGATGTAAAGGATGATCTCAAATTGACAATTAATAAGGTTACAGCATGGAGAAGTAGAAGATCTGACGAGCACCAGTTTTGATTGCTTAGGTCCTTTGCTATTGAAATGCTTCAAAGTTTCAAGGTGTTTATATTTACTTAGAAGCTTGCAAGAGAGGGTTTTTAGTGGGTTGCAAGCAACTTCCAGGGTTGGATGGGTGTTTCTCGAAAGGTTCATTTGGAGGGTAGATGCTAGTGGCAGTGGGGCTAGATGCTAATGATTGTATTTATCTAGTAGCATATGTCGTAGTGGAGAGGGAGAATGCTATTACTTGAAGGTGGTTTATGCAACATTTATGTGAAGATTTGAAGATTGTGAATATCAATGAATGGACCTTTATGACAAATAGGCAAAGGGTTTATAGAATGTGATAGATGATTTGTACCCTGAAGCGAAACATCGGTTTTGTGTTAGACACATGTACACTAATTTATTCAAAACTGATTTTAAGAGTTTAGTACTAAAGGAATACTTATGGAAGGTAGCAAAGTTGACAACAGTGCCTAATTGGTTGTTTGGATGGGTGAGATTGAGAAGGAAAGTCCTACGATGTTTGATTGGTTAAGAAAAGGCATCCAAGTGAATGGAGCAAGGCTTATTTTTTGACAAAGGTAAAGAGTGACATACTTTTGAACAATTTATACGAAATGTTCAACAATGTTTGTTGGAAGATAGAGAGAAATCCATATTGACAATGTTGATTATTTGCATATAAGCTTCATGAAGAGGGTACGAGCAAGGAGAGACAAGATGAAAAGATCCACAATCTAGGGTGCTTGTCTCTGAAGTGCAACCAGTAGAACCATGATCTAATTTTCAATTCATGCCAACACCTGGAATTGGTTTAACTGGTGCTGTACAATTTGCCAACTATGGTCCTCCACAAAGTGAGCCAGATACTCCAGGAAGAGAGAAAGCTCCCCTTCAAATATTAGTGGAAGACTTGCAAGAAATACAGAATCAAGAAAAACAAAGAAGAGGGTAGTCATAACAAAAAACAAAAAGGTTATTCGGGGATCAGTTTCATATACACCGCCGATAATGAAAAAAAAAAGTTAGCAACTCAGTAGTACATTAGTGTTGTTTGATAGATATTATTTAAGTTATGAAGACGCTAACTATGTTTTGAAGTACAATCATTTTTTATTTTTTTTGTACATACGACTGTCAATTATGTTTTTCAAGCTGCACTTTCAAGTACTTTTTACCTTAAATTCTGGTGATCATAAAGTTCTTTATTTATACTCTGTCAGTGCAAAACATGTGATTTGCAACAGATGATTACATGTTAGATTTGGAAAGATAAAAGACTGGTATTGAAGAATTGATTAGGGATGAAAATATAATCATCCAAAACATGTGTTTTGTACAATAAGCTTCTACTATATACTAGTGGGAGAATGTGATTGCTTATTGTTAAAAATAACATGTAAATTTTAGAAAGCAAGGAACAAAATATTTACATATCAATTTATTATAAAACATTAAAGGAATTCCAAACAATAATATGTATATCACTGTAAAAGAAAATAAAGTAAAATAAAAATTTCTCCGTGCGCACACGAAGAAATTATTATTATTATTTTAAATTATTGGCATTTTAAAGCTTTGTTTGGGGATAAAGGTAGAGGATTGGGGAGAAGAAGTGAAGAAAGGAAATGACGATTTTGAAGAATAAATCGTTTTAATTAATATCCACTACTTGTCAATTTTTAACGATGTTAGTGGCCACGTAAGATTTTCGTCTGCCACGTAGAGATTTTGCTTAGTTGGATGAATGAAAGTGAAACGGGTGATGGATGGGTAATTTTTTCGAAAGTCGATGAGCATTCAGTAACCATTTATTTCTAGGTGAGCAAGTAGTAAACGAACCCAAATGTTGTTGATTGATAATTTAATTAACTCGTTTGGAAATTGTCTTATTTTAACTTCCATCCATTTTGGAAAGGTCTTTCACAATTTCAATGAGAGCAAATTTGAAAGCGAGGAGCCCCCTTCCATCAATACATTTCACGCTCTCATGTCTTTTTAACTAATTATTGGATGCAAATTTGATTTCGTTCGAAAGTCCTCTAGTTTGTTCGCATACAAAAGATGAAGCTAGAGATGTTTGTGAAATTGTGATGATTTTTCCTGAGTCGTCATAGGAAGCGCACTTCGTACTAGTAGAAGGTGGATCAATTTTGTAATTGTTAATTATTGATATTAGGTTTAAATGATGGATTTTCTATTCAAGGATCAAGACTCTTTCCTATTTTCCCGCACATTGTAACTTTAGTTCAATTCCTTTTACCTCATCTCTTGAACTAAAGGTAGAAGCGTTCTCCTCAATTTTCCCAATTTCTTTTGTGCATGAAGGAAGTTGAGTGACCACATTAAACACAATTTTGCTCCTGTATTTGCCTCTCCGACATAATAGTAGAGAATGAGGATAACAAAAGAATACTGAGAGTGTTTCTTCCTTCCACCAATCTAGACCTGGAGACATCTCCCAAAGTGAAAAATCTATTGCCACTTCCTTACCATTCCCCACCAAAAGCAGTGACCATGCTAAGCCACTAGCACTCTTGCAACCACTTCTTGTGAAATCTTACCAAATCTCTAAATACTTAGGAAGTTAGCGTTAGCAGCGTCGCACAACTTGCCAATAGAAATGATGAGGGTCAAAAGAATGATAAGGAAACCAAAAAAATTTCGAGTGATAAGATTGTCAAATTCAAACCAAAGGAGAAATGCAAAGCTATTAATTTTTATTTAATAGTTGTTATTTATTTTTTGAGTAAACGCTAGCTACATTATGTAGAGTTGTTGAACTTATTTTATTATAAATATGAATATATATGTGCTAGGTGCTCATGATCTATGGTTATCCGTCAATAATGTTATAATCAAGTCTTTTATTCATTATTAAAGTTTTTTTTTCCCATATTTTCTTCTTGGTATCAGAGTCATTGTGAGTACTCAACACACCCAAGTCTTCTCTTCCGCTATCACTTTACTATTCATAAATGTTGACAACTTCTTTACTCTCATCTCTCAATAATTCTCGTCTATCAAATACATCCCATCAATCCACACAATGCCAAAATTGAAAATGAGTTCAGGAATTGGTTGATCATTTCACCAATGAAGATATTGTCCCGCCAAATACATGACATCAAATATAAACAATACAAAAACAAAAATTCATACTAGAATTAACAAATTAATTCATTGCATGGTGAAAGTCCTATCCTCTCATTAATGATTGGATTATTGCAACAGTTTGAATGAACCCTCAGACTTGTTGCAGGCTTAGACACAACCCATGCAGTATGGGAAGCACTCTAAATGCTTATATACACAAGTGACATATCTTCACAAGAATGAAGATAAAAATCATTGTTGGCTTCTTCATCAAACCAATGTTAGTAGCAGCTCTCATTTTTTTACTAATCCAACCGTGCCTTTAGCCCCACAATTTGCGGGGGGATATTAGGAACGTCACACAACTTGCCAACTGAAATGATGCGGATCAAAAGAGTGATAAGGATACCAGAAAATCTTGAAATGACAAGATTGTCAAATTCAAACCAAAGAATAAATGCAAAAGTGTTAATTTTATTTGATAGTTGTTATTTATTTTTTGGATAAACACTAGCTACAATAATAATGGAGAGTTGTTGAACTTATTTTATTATAAATATGAATAAATGTGTGCTAGGTGCTCTTGGCCTATGGTCATCAGTAAATAATATTACAATCAAGTCTTTTAGTTATTGTTAAAGTTCGTTTTCATATTTTCTTCTGATAGTCAGTCTGAAACAAGTCCAGGTTTGTATTGATAGTTGGGGAAATACCGGTCTCGCTCCAAAGCAAATGACAGCTGAGTGCAGCTGTGGCGAAAGGAAACTTAACCATCTATTGAAATTTTTGCTTATAAAACATCAGTTTTCATGAATGTGGCGAGATGAGGTAACTTCATGTGTTCAACATTCTTGATATTTCATAAATTTCTGTCCACCTAATTTCGTTTTCCTTCTCAAAATCACGAGTATATCTTGTAATTTTTCTTTAATGCTTGCATATTTGTGTACGTAGACCGAGAGAATGGCTACAAGGAGTTAATATAGGATGAGGTGTTCAAAAATATAGATCCTCTTATTCGCGAAGTTAGACGACTGTAGTGTTTTCCAATTCTTTCGGTGCCATGATAAGATTCGTTGCGGTTTTGTTGATGACCGACAAACAAAAAGCCTCGAGAGCTATCAAATTTCATTGAAATCCAAGGCCTTCACGAGGTATATCGTTTTATTAATTTGTTTGGGTAAAGAAGATTGCAGATTTAGATAAAACATTTAAGAAACCCAGTGACAAAGAGTAACACTTGTTACACCTATAAATTATGTGGCATGCTTAGACGGAGGATATTTCGAATATGGTGACGTGACATTGACTATTAAATTGATTGGGTCTATTTAATTAATCAATTGCATCTTGGGCTTGGATTTAAGCCCATTTCATTAAACCCACTTGACCCATTTCATTTCTTATATATGTGTAAATTCACTTCGAAGGTATGAAATCTCTAACCCTAGCCAAATCTCATCTCTTTCTCTTGCACTCATATTATGTTTCGTTTGGCCATTGATTTGACCGTCGAAGTGCAAACAGCGACTGAGACCCTTTTCTAGATCAACGACATTTGCCTCCTCACGAATGTTCCAGTATATAGGTGACATCTACGTGGAGCGAAGATGGTCGAGATTCTATTAACACATTTTTTGAGGTCAACAGCACCGCTCAGAATTTGTTAGTCGCGAGATTTCTTTAAGAATGTGGCTAATAGATTCCGTTTGCTAGTTGACCTTTTTTTTTTTTCAGGACTTCTACATTATTTCGGAATGTTCTACTGTTGATTATTTTGTTTCATTATAAGCTGGTTTTTTGACAGATCTCTGAGTATATATACATTTCTCCTGAATATATACTCCAAAATTAGATATTGAAGTCCTTGCTTTTTGAGGTTCTTCTTTGCCTTCCCATTTGCCTATACATCTCTGTATTCTGAAGTCCTGCATAGGAGACATAATATGTGATCCCTGTTGTGTCTGAACTTATATTCACAAGCACCAAAATTAATTGATTTGTGTACTGCCCAAAAAAGTAGTAATATTCAACTATGAATGAAAAAATCTTACTCTGAATTGATAAGCACTTTTTTTCAACTTGAATTTTAATGAAAGCTGCATAGCTAAAGAGACTAAACTCATCTCATGATGGCATGTGCAGAAGTCATTGATTGTTTTTCATATGATTTGAAACTTGAATATCAATATTCTTTTCCCTGCTCCCAAATTCAAAAAATAAATGAAGTAATTTTGTGATATGTGCATCTTTCCAATGACAATAAAAACTCTTTCTTTGTATGACCTAACACTATACATGGACCATTACCTTGTTACCATTTTGATACCAAACAAAAGA
>CAIGRL010110220.1:0-14002 GCA_903798325.1 Fraxinus xanthoxyloides
CTAAATTGTGTTATATTGCATTTTTTAGATAAAACTCAATGTTTGATGAAAAATTGGAGAAAAGAAGCAAAATGTGTCGAAAAATGGAAAAATCCAAAGTAAGGGGATCAAAGTTTACACTATAGAAGTTGAAGGACTAAATTGCATTGATTTGAAAGACTGGATGACTTGGAGAAATACAAAATTAATTGGCCTTTGGAATTCTAAATGGACCAAAGCATTGGTGGCCTAGGGTGTATTTGATATGCATATATACTGACAGGAGGATGACAAAAAAAAAGGGGGGAAAGAGCTGAGGCTGAAAATTGAGAGAAAAAGAGAGACGTTGAGCACAAAAAAATTGAGAAGAATTCGGCAGAATAGTGGGCTGAATTGAGTAAAGGATTAGCCGGCAAGAAAGTTAAAGAGTTCACGCATGCAGTGCGCTACAGAATAACAATGGGCTAAAATATAAATATATACAGTCATTTGTCGGCTGCTTGGAGGGGAGAAAGAAGTGGGCGGTTGCTGCTGAAAAAAAATATATGCACATACAAATAGAAAACAGAAGAAAAGTCGGCCACGGTAGCAACAATTTGGGAAATTGACCACGTTCATCAAATTTATAGGTGATATCGTTCCACTTCAATGTGTTTAATCTTGATAACATGTTAGGCTAAATTCCGTTGTATTGGATGGATGATGAAACTAATTAATTTTTAGTATTTAATTCGAGCCTATGTGATTTTAATTTAATTCTTACGTTGTGATTTCATAAATATGCTCAAGTATATTATTTTAACGTTTGCGCACCATTAGGATGATTAGTTGCTTATTCGTAGTGTTGAAAAACTCACGGTAGGTAGAATACTGTTTATGGAACACACGGACAATAAATATTAGGAATAATATTTATGAAGTGTGCGATCATATATGATAATCCTAAACTTCAATGCATGTTTGTTATATGAATTCAGACTAAAAATAGGATCGTCTCGTGGCAATCATGGGTTTATTATATCTTGGGAAAGAATAGTAAATAAAAGTGGAATTATCGATCGTCATAATTGCATGAATTAAATTAATTATCACTGTTTGAGAATTGAAACTAAGAATTGATTAGCGGGGTTGGAAATCCAATACACTCACCCTCATCTGATTAAAACGACTTTTTATTGTTTTTGTAGTTATAAAACGTAGTTAAATATAAATCGACCATTTTTTTTTTACTACTTTTATGAATTTAGATATATCGAATACACGAAAATTGATCATATTCCCTATGGGACGATAATTCTTAATTCATCAATTTTATTACTTGTCAACNCTGTTTGAGAATTGAAACTAAGAATTGATTAGTGGAGTCGGAAATTCAATACACTCACTCACATTTGATTTAAAACCAGTTTTTATTACTTTCGTAATTATAAAACATAGTTAAATATATATCGACTATTTTTACTACTTTTGTGAATTTAGATATATCGAATACACTAAAATTGAGTTCATTCCATGTGGGACGATAACTCACTCATCACTATTCTTACTTATACAACGAACCCGTACTCTTGCTAGATTTTCACGTAACAATATGCTTCTTGCATGTCAAAATAGATCTGAAATTGATTTTGTTAAAAATAAACTTAAAATTGGATTTGAAATGAAAGATCTAGGGCAAGCCAAGAAAATTTTAGGAATGAAACTCAAAAGAGATAGGAAAAACTGTGTTTTGTATGTGAATCAAAATTCTTATGTGAAAAAAGTAGTTGAAATGTTTGCTATGACTGAATGCAAATCTGTAACTCTGCATATTGCAAACCATTTTAAACTTTCTAGTGAGCAATCACCTAAAACTGATAGAATGTGTAAAATACCTTATGCTAAAGATGTTGGCTCTACTATGTATTATGATATGCGCCAAACCTAACCTAGCTCATGGAATAAGTATTTTTAGTAGATTTATGGCTAATCCTGGTGAAACATATTGGTTGGCTATTAAATGGATGATAAAGTATTTAAAGGGTTCAACTTATTTGAGCTTAAAGTTTCAAAGATGTAATGAAGGTGTTACTTTAAAGGGATATATAGATTCTGACTTTGTAGGTGATTTAGATAAAAGAAGATCTACATCCTCCTATGTTTTTACTCTTTGTGATGGCTGTGTTAGTTGAAAATCACAATTACAAAAGACTGCTGCACTCTTTTCTACAAAAGCTGAATATATTATAGCTTATGATACTGTTGAAAAAGGACTTTGGTTGAGAGGTCTTTTAAATGAATTTGGTTTTGTAAATGAAGTGGTTAGAATATATACTGATAATCAAAGTACTATTCCCTTAAGTAGAAATCCTGTTTTTCATGATAGGACCAAACATGTTGACATTAAATTTCATTTTGTTAAAAATATTTTTGAAATAGGTCTAATTGGTTTAATCGAAATTCCAACTGAATTCAATCCTGCTGATTTTGGCACTAAAGTGTTACCTTTGAACAAATTTAGAAACTGTTTGAGAATGTCGAATATAGTCTGAAGGTAATGAATTCTGTTAAGTTTTAAAGTTTCTTTGATTTTTTGTTCTACCCAAATCTGATTGTTTCTCATTTACAGGTATGTAAGAGCAAATGAAACTAGTAAATTGAGTTTGAATCCACAAAAGAATACTCAAAATAGTACGGCAAGGTGGAAATTGCTGGTTTCGGCTATCTCTCTCTTCTGCTTTTGGGACTCTCTATTTTTGTGTTGGGTCTTGCTGTGTTGTTTGGGCCACCAGTTTGCTGTTTTAATTAATGGTGTAATCTTGACTTTACACTTGACATATCTTGGACCGTTGGATTAAGTAATTTGTGGGGTTACTTTTATAACCCCATTTCTGGATTCTTCGATTAGGTTGGTTCTTCACATTCTAGGGTTTTCTATTGTTTTTCTCCCTCGAGCATTTTCTCTCTAGTTTCGTTTCTTGAGATCTTTTGGTTATGATCATTTTAATATTTGAGTGATATTCTTGAGTGTATTATATACACTAGTGTAATTGAGTGAAAACTTATATATGAGAGGCTAAGGGAAAAATTAGTTGTACTGTACTGTACTCTGTGATTCTTAGTGGATTCGAGAAATATCTACGTAGTGGATGTTCAATGGGTGAGAAGGCTTTAAGCTAAACATTCGGGCCTAAAGGGGCAAAAATTCCTTCGTGTTATTTCGATTCTGCAATTATTTTCTATGGTTTCTTGTTTGTATTGTGAAACTTTGATTTTGAGACCAACAAATATAACAAATGGTATCAGAACCTAACTCTAGTCATAAGTGTAGGCAATAAGGAAGTTGAGTTTCCTAAGGTAGAGTGTAGTGGTCACAATCCTCCATCTTTGCAAGCCATAGATGAGTTAATATATTGTAGTGAACTTCAAATAAATTGCCTCCTCCGAGACGTCCGGATAAGTAAATTATTGTGAATCTCCAAAAAACTGTGAGATGTGAGTATATGGATAATTCATAGAATTGGAGATGTCCTTTGAAGAGGTTGATCACATCCGGCCTGAGTTGAAAATTTGGATGCTCAAATGGAGGATAGTTCATGCCTGGTTAGCTTTAAATGACTAGAGAAGCCATGCACTCCCACAGTGGTGTCATTCATTTGATTGGTCAATATAAAGTCGGGTTCTTTTCCTGCTCAACCAATGTGTCGCTAGACGAGAACTATTGAAAGGTCCATCCGTCTCACAATTTTGAAATATTTGGGATCTGTGCGCCACTACGACTAAAGGTTTGAGCGTAATATTCATACTTTTAAAATGTTTGAAACTTTTACTACAATTATCCCTAAAATAAAGGAGCATGACCACGTAGAGCATGTACATTTTAGATTATTTAATTTTTAAAATTTTTAAATTTTGAAATAATTTGATTCGATTTCACTTTCGATATTGAAACTTTATAACAATTTAGTTTAGCTCAAAATCAAATAAGTGAAGATCCGTATAGTTTCAAATCAACGATTTTGAAAATATGGTTCCAAATTGATTTTATATTTTACGATTTTTACTTTCGCTCCTGTTTTAGGCAATTGTCTGTCCGACTAGAACAATGTCACGATAAAGATCGTGTCATGAGGTGGTTACTTCGACTCCTTCAAAATTAACACGCTTTACGTCCACCTTTGGGAGGGTGCGTTGCGTATAATTTAAGCGAATATTTACTCGTCTAAAATCTACCCAATGGGTATCAGTGTGCAAAGTCGATACTATAAAAAAAACCTCGGACGAAGAGAGTGCTGCTGTCAAGATCATCAAAACTGCAATGGAGATTTCATCGGCTGCCCCAAATTCTTCATCGGCTTCCTCTAATTCCCGTAATCGTCGGAGCCCATTTCGGTACTGTCACTGCACCTGCTTCAGGCGCTGCTGTCGCTGCTTTTGCTGCTTCTATTCCTACCCTTAAAAAATGTAGTAGATTCTCTGTTTTCCAGTTTCAAAATTTTATTTTTTCTTCTTCTTTTATCGAAACGTATTTTATGTAAATATACAAAATGCTAGTGAGTTTAGTTGATAAGAAAACATTTCTAGTTTTTGTAGCTTAGAAGTTCTTGTTGAAGACTAAATTTATATAATTAATGTGTTATATCCTTAATAGTTTAAGTTTACAGGTGAGGGGAGCCGTGGAAGGTACTAGCTTTAACTATTGCCGCTAATCATTTATAGAAATTGTTTATGTACTGGACTTTTGATAAAAATTGAATCTTGTCTAAACGTGAGGGCACATGTTGAACGCAAAATTTGAATAAATAAATAATCTACATTGTTAACAGCTTAAGCTTTTAGACGATGTAGTTCAACTATGCTTGTGTTTTACCTATACGTGTCACTTAAAGGATATTTTTTGGTTCCTTGGGATTCTTCTTTTTCCCCTCATGATATGGACTTTTTTTTATGACAATTGCTAAACGAAATTGAGTTGGAGGGTGTGAAAATTATATATGTTTTAGTAGTTAGTACGACAGGATCTAATTTTGATTGGGTCTACTTTGGAATTTTAGAGAGTTAGCCAGTGTTTGGCTCATGTTTACAAACGGTTATAAACACTCAAGCAACTTTTATTCATATATTTTGAGAAACCCACAAGTGCTACCTACTTATTTCGCACTCATTTCTATATATTTATAATTTAAACAGTTTATTAAGCACTTCTCAAACATACCTCAATTGCTTGAATTATGTTCGGAAGTAGAAAAGAATGGGGAAGGAAGAGCTGTAAAAATTCAAAACATCTGAAGGAGTTTGATGTATGTGATATATTGTTTTATTTATCCAAAAAAATTATAAATTGAGGTTGCACCATGGTTTAGGCACTGTAACATCAGTAAATTGTATGAGTAGAAAGATGAGATTTCCACTTGGATATGAAACAGTGGGAATTCAAGGAATGGATGTGTGGGTATGTGGGTGGGGGTGGGGCTGTCTTCTGCTGAGTAACTGTTACTTGGGAAATTTTAGGAGTGAATCAGAGCTTTTGTGTAATGAGTGTAGTGATTAAGTAATGACATTTCTAGAGCAAGTTCTGGAAGAACTAGATAAGGATTTTGGGTAGGTAGTATCTGGAACTTCATGAACTTCATTGCATACATTAATCTGAATTGTTTTTGTCAAAGCAAGCATTGGAGGATTTTGACAAACATATGGAAATGAGGGTTCTAAAGGTTTACATGTTCCTCCCTTTGATGGAAAGGATTGTATACGGAATTTATCTTACAATGTTTCCACGCTTTTGATTTGGTGAAATTCATTTCATGTAAAATTCCTTTTTAGCCCTGCAATGTGCCCTATTTTGTCAGCTTCATGTCGGTAGGCGTGATTTAGCAATGCATAATAGGCACAGTAAAGGAGGGAGCTATTCACAATAAAACAAAATATTGGCACTGCACAATATGCTGGAAGTATCAATATGGTGGTAGTTCAGAGCAATTGGAACAATATGAGGCCATTTTTTTCTTTCCTGACTATCTATACTATAATCTAGTATGTTAGGAGCCATTGTTTCTTTAAATAGGATGATGATATCACTTTTGTTATGGACGCATATCCCCACTGGTTTTCCAAATTAATCCCCAGGATACTTATAGTTCAGAATAATAAATGAGTGATCCGTACACTGCATCTCCACGGTCCACCCTAAAACTGGTCTTCCCGAAAAATTCATAACGACATGGAGTCGTGGTAAGTCCTAAAGTTTATGGCATGCTGTAAAATGGTGTTGAAGTCGGAGTTTCTGTATGCATAGCTGATAACAAGTCTTCTTCTGCCATCAAGTTTTGCCCCTTTATTCATACAGTTATTACCTGGCTCTGGCTGATATTTTAATCTCTTTTCTGCTTGATGCTTTTGCAAAACTTTTTGATAGTTTTCCGTTCAGTTCTTGTGTATTTTTCCATTTTGAGACTTGGAAAATAGGAAGGAAAATTTGGATGGATTATGACAACTGATCATGTTCATGCTAAACAATTTATGACAAATTCACCAGTCATAACAGACTAGTATTGGGAACCTAACATGCTTAGTGTTTCTAGATGGATTTTCTTCTATTATTTGCTAAGTAGATTATATATCAACCAGGAATTCTATGTTTTTAGCTTTAGACTTTACTTAATATTTGCATGTTATTCCTTTCCATATTCCATTTGAGATGATATGTCGATGTCACTAATGTGATATGTTAACCAGCACAATGAGCGTGATCAATTGTTGCTTTGGTTAACATAATGTTAACTCTGTAAAATTAACAAAGTTATGGTATATTCAGTTCCTTCTATACTGTCCAAGATTTAACTCGGTAAAATCCATAAAGATTTGCCTCATAAACTGCTATCTGTTGATGAAAGGTGCCACCTAAATTGCCTTATTACTTGGTGTAGAAAATTGATCTCATACATTTGCAAATAAGTCCGTGCTTTGCCAGTGATGTATCTTCTTCCTTTTACCTGGTGTAGAAAATTGATTTCATATATTTGCAAATAAGTCCATGCTTTGCCAGCGATATATCTTCTTCTTTTTCCTTTGAGCTCACACAACTTCGGTTTTTCCAAATTCCTCCAGTTTTTTTCGCTTGTGATCAATTTACATATATGTTGGACTGTGTATGGCGTCAACCTGGAGGGTATTTCTTTTATTACGGGAGTATATTGAGAATTCATGAATGTATCAAGGTTTCCCTGATATTCTTGCTTTAGAAATGGCTTATTAGAGGGTCGTTTTATGCGGAAGAGAGGCGTGAGGAAAACCTTGCATTCTTCTTCTCTATTAGAACAATGCAATAGTGAGTGGACATGGCTCTCATATTTACTCTAAAGTGTAAAACACTATCATTCTGTGTGCACTTTGCTCGGTCTCTTGCACTGCTAGATATTGTTCATATTTATCTCTGGGAATGATATTGTGGATCTGTTTTGAAGCTGTCTATACACTGATGAGAAATTTCATAAACTATTGCTAAGCGAGGTGCCGATTACTCGGATCCACGAGTGAATTGAAAGTTTTCGAGGGTAGATGTTGCCAGAGATTAATTTTTTACTTAGTGGATTAATTTAAAATTTTGAGTTCAATTGACTGAGTCTAATGACTTGTTTCTGTTGGATTTAATATTAAATTCTCAATTATGTGAATGAGATTATAAGGGGAAATAATTACTAGATTCTTTTATTTTCTTATTATGGTAGTACTGATTTTTCATTTATTAATAATATAAGCTATAAACCATGATGCAACAATATTATATATGCTACTAAGATATATAAAGTTTATGTGTAGACTCGGTCATAGACTGGGTCTATTTCTAGCAAAGATGTTGCCAAAACCACCAGCAATTTTCAACATTTATAGGTTTTTTTCTTACTTTTCAATCATTTGACTAAATTAATTTATGCATTTAACTTTTCTTTGTCAGTGATCATTTATTAAATTAATCCCTTAAGACAGGCAGCCATGAATTTCTGGCAAAGGGACAACAAACCTTAGATCAGGTTAAATGGACTTAAAATTTGTTTAGATGATCAAGTTTGACTAATCTTAAAAAGGTTACTTATAAAATAAATATTCTTGTTGTTTGATTCACGTATTTTGACAGTGGCATAAAGATATTGAACCCCTTCAGGTCGGGAAGATGGAGATAAAAGGCCAATAGCCTGATGTCCGCTTCTACTGCATAAGCTTTAAAGAAGAGAGCTAAACGAAATGATTTCGGAAAAGGATATTTAGGTGGTGGAAGATGGCGGTGCTCATGTGAGATCTTTAAAAGATTGTAGTCAGTTTATAATGATCATATGGTATTGAATTTTGTATTCATACCGAGGAATCCCTTAGATCAATTTGATCTCGAAAATGGATATTTTGTGGCTTTGGGTTGGGAGTGGTGGGTTGCAAAAGAGACTTTGTCAAAGATGAAGTAGNAGGTCGGGAAGATGGAGATAAAAGGCCAATAGCCTGATGTCCGCTTCTACTTCATAAGCTTTAAAGAAGAGAGCTAAACGAAATGATTTCGGAAAAGGATATTTAGGTGGTGGAAGATGGCGGTGCTCATGTGAGATCTTTAAAAGATTGTAGTCAGTTTATAATGATCATATGGTATTGAATTTTGTATTCATACCGAGGAATCCCTTAGATCAATTTGATCTCGAAAATGGATATTTTGTGGCTTTGGGTTGGGAGTGGTGGGTTGCAAAAGAGACTTTGTCAAAGATGAAGTAGTTTTTGGTTCATCAAATCAAATTCATTCAAAGTGAATTGAACCAGACAAAAGCTTAAAAGTAAGCAAAAAACACTCATGCTTTTGACACTAAAGCCAAAACCCAGGAATCTAAACCTCAAATCTTCACTTTCATCATTCTTTTTCTATTGTAATCATCACTCATTTTACTGCCACCAAAGTCTACAAAAACAGTCACCATCAATAAGGCTAATGGCCTAAGATGGCGACCTCTATTGCACTTTTGAAAGCGAGCCTTCAAAAATACATACAACCCGTCAGTCAAGGCTCGAGTGCTACAGAAAACACCTTAGCCACCCACATGTGAATTTGCCGAAAATTTGAAGAATTTTCGTCGTGCTATTCTTTTTTTAAAAAAAAACCTCGTTATATTATTATGTGACCATTATCAAAATATGTCACACTTTATGATATTAGACTAAGTTGAAAATTTGAACTTAGTTTCATAAAGTTGGACGTGCAAGACTGATGACGATAATATATACATTTGGACTAATGACAGGTCGAGGACTAATGTGCATTTTTTTAAAGATACGAGGATTAAGTTGCTACCGGGGTAGTAAGTTTGAGACAAATATAAAAAGTATACCAAAAGATAAATGAATAAGATATGCAAATTCGACCCCAGTTGAGTAACAAGAAGTCTTCATTATTGTTATTTTCATGACAAAAATAGGGATATAGTACTGTGTTTGGTTGAAAATTTGTTAACTCATTACACTTATTGTAGTCATGTCAGCTTTCTTTTTACTACTTTGCTTTATCTTTTGGTGTCCATTGGATTCTCATGCTTGATTTTCTAAAAATCGTGTCTTTCTCCAACATCTTTTTCCTTTAAAGAATTCCCATTTGTGTTCTAAAAAGAAACATAATTTCGATAAGACAGTACTAAACACTACCTGAAAAAGTGACGAAAATTAAAATCTTATCTATGACACTATTTCACTTATGTCTAATACTCCTTGTATATCCTTGTATTTTTCTTCCCATTCTCGAATTGAGCTTCTAAATTCTCTACCTATGGCTGCATAAATTTCAATAGCTTTTTCCTTCCTTCAACAATTTCATCATAAAATTGATTACACTGCCCAATGATATTTTCAATACTGCATGGTCAGACAGCACTGGACATATTAAGAAAGAATAAGTATCTAGTCATGTCTAGTACTGCATACGAAAGATAAGGGAATTGCGAAAGACTAGATGGAGGAAAAGGAAGATAAACTAAAATGAAAAGTTACAACCATCCGACTCCGGATTCCCCTACTGATTTTTTGAGCTTCTAAATTCTCTACCTATGGCTGCATAAATCCAATAACTTCTTCCTTCCTTCAACAATCTCATCAAAAAAGTCATCAAGTTGTCCAATGATATTCTCAGTACCATTTCTCAAAACTCCAAAACAACCCTTCAAATTTTCCACTCTTTCTCTTATTCCAACTTCTGGTTCCCACTCTACAGTTCCTTGTAAGCAGTTCCTCTCCAATTCTCCCCTCAGCTCATCCATGGCAATCTTCGATAGTCGAAACTCGTGTAGCATAATCCCGCCACGGAATGTCATCTGATTGATCTCAGATGCCACCCTCTGCTGCAATCTTGCGGTTGAGATCATAAAGGATGATCCAAAGAACAAGCACCCTTCATATCCTCCTCTTGAAAAATTCGACTCGGGCCAGCAGAAAACCAGGCCATAGAGTAAGATCATCAGTAGAATTGAATTCACATTTTTCATTGCATATAAAACTCCCCTGAATCCATTGAATCCATTCAGTTTTGATTCTACAGAAACTTTCTCTTCAAATCTTAATGAAAGTGGCTCAATTCTTGTCTCCATTAGTGATCTGTTCTCTTCCTCCAATCCCACAGCCTCCCTTTGACATCCTGATATTGCTCGAATAACCTGTTTTTCAAGAATTCAATCAAGAAGATCAATAAATGAAAAAGGTTACAACAACCAATAAAAGAGCTTCAATTTTTTCTTTGTTGAAGACTACATTTAAATAAATTAAGTGCCTTCTCTAGTAGTGAAGTGGTGGTTCAATATGAATGTGCACATGTCTAAAAAATAAATAATGTATTTTTAAACGTTTAGACCAGATAGTTCAATAATAATTATTCACCTGACGCGTAAGTTGTGGACTTAAACGTTGATGGCTGTCAAGGGAAGAAGTTATGTTGAATCCTGTAGAGTAATAATTTTCCAGGCCTGAAATTCCAGATTTAAGGACATGACAAATTTCCCAGAGCCTGGAACTTTCATCCATGTACTCATCAAGCCATTTTTCTCCAACTGGCAAGTGAAGTTTTTGAACCAAAAGGGTCAACTGATTGTGGAATGATCTCAAGAGGGACAAATTTCTTTGAAGGAATTGAATTGACATGAAATTGTTGGACAGGAAAACTCGTTCGAGATCATCGATTCCTCGGGTTAGGAAATTATAGAAGCCAGTGACAGAGTTTGTGGAGGAAGGATCCATCATATGGAAGAAAGTAAATAGAGAAGGAAAAGGGAGAAGTTGAAGGGAAACTGATATCAATTTTAGAAGCTTAGTTTTCTGGGGTTGAAAAGCCACAGAGAGAGTTGGATGAAGAATCCATCCTAGGAAAGTAACTAGAAAGGGAAAAGGGGGAAGGGGGAGGGAAAAAGTAATATAGAGAATGATATTTGAATTGTTGGGAGGAGAAGGGGAAGGAAAATCAATCTTGGAAGCTCAGTTTTCTGAGGTTGAAAAGGACTGTTGGGAGCAATGATGAGTGTTTCCTTTAGATGGAAATGGATGATAGGTAATCTGCCACTTTCATTGTTAAAATGGTCACAAAGGAAGAAGAAGAAGAAGAAGAAATCAAAAAACGAAAAAACTCCCCCCCTAAGAACTCGCCCATAAAATCCGCTCGCGTAAAGAAAGTGCTTATAAACCCACAAGTCAAATCTTTCACGAGAAGTTACTATTAGTTTGTTAAACAGAGTTGTAAAAGAGTAAAAGCAGGCAAATTTAAGGGACATGAAACTCTAGTGAACTCTCTTCCAATTTCATCCCTTTTCTGCTAGGTGATTTCTTTATCAAAACATTATTGTTTAGACAAGAAAATATCAATAAATGAAGAAAAAGAAAAGAAATTGCAAGTGGGGTATTAAAAAAATTTTGATTGGCAATATATTTTTATGATTTCGAATTGAGATCATTGGATTGTAGAATGGTTTGACTGGGATTGGGCAACACTTTGAGGAGGACTATCCCTTTTGAGTTTAGTGCATCTTGGATTCTTGTTTCCTCTTTTTCTTCCTCGAGCAACTGAATTTGTTCCTTTACATCCCCTCTATTCTATTGAAATTTGTGGGGTTTGTTTTCTCCAAGATATACACTCTTCTAATTCCCTTGTCTTTTTGAGTTTTTCTAAAGGGATTTGGAGTGATGGGGTTCTTTGTATTTGGAAAATAAAAAATCATGTTAGGTTACCCAAAATCCTTGTCCTAACTTCTCTTTTTATTTTTAGATTATTTTGTTTTACTTTTTTGACTGCGACGTAAAATTTTTCACGTTGCACTTAGTTTTATCTATTTTCACTTTGGCGTCGTAGAATTTACCGTGCTTCCCTTGTCGTGAGCAAATCCGTATAAGATTTGAAAAACATTGATTAGTGACCCTCACACCCATTAATCATATTACGAGTTCATAGATTTTACTGCATGTTTGGTAAGGAGGGTAGAGGTGAATGATAAAGGACAACATGAAATAAATAAATAAATAAAGTAGTTAAAATCTTATTGATTGCATCTTAGTGTAATATTGCATTATTAGAGATTTTCGCTTTTGGAATGTTAAATATTCTTCATGTTTTATTTCATAGTTACGAAGCTCAAGAATGCATTACCGAAAAAAAAAAAAAAATCACGTCTTATTCTCAAAAAAAAATTGACGTGGATTATATAATTCTTTTTAGTCATTTCGTTCATTTCCTTTTTACGTGTACTAAAAGATAAATGTACAATAATTATAAAAGAATATAATTTTCAACTATGCTCTTGGCAATATCATGTAATGTCCTTTAAATATTATAACTATTTTATATATGTTTTTAAATGTATAATATATATTTTCTAGATGGGGATATGGGGGACCAAGAAATCTTAATTATATGGGGTTCGATGCATTGTTTTATGTATTTGATTTATTTTACTAAGAAGTAGCTCGTGGGTTTTCGAAGAATGTGACATTTGAGGGGATGTTTGTCTTTTGAGATTTCATTGGAAAGTGAATTATTACTTATAAATTTTATATTTGGACCGTCGATTTGGGCACCCTTTTATCTTGCCTGCCACACAACCTACACCAAATTATAGGATGTGATCGTTTTTTTTCTCCACAAATTATGTCCTCTTTCAATTAATTAGTATTATGTGGACACAACCCATTAGCCTATTAAACAGAAGTGCTCACGGGTGGATTTGACGGTTGATGAATTTTGACTCACATCTTTCACCCTATGATATGACCAATCTAACCAATTTTCATTTTTGAAAAATAATTTACCATTAACTTTTTTTTTCTCATTCAAACTTTATAGGGCTGATTATTTCACATTGAAAATTTGAGTAAATTTTTCCAACTCGTGTTCATAAATAGAGATATAAAGTCGTGTGTAAATTTTGACGTCAGCACATTGAAGTACTAACATTGTTCACCCTATGAGTACGACCAATCTAACCAATTTTCATTTTGAAAATAATTTGCCATTAACTTTTTTCTCTTTCAAACGTGATAGGACCGGCTATTTCACATTGAAGATTTCCAACTTGTACAAACACACAGGGTCCATTTGATTGCAAGGGTGGAAATAAAATGTTTTACAGGGAAAAGATTTTCCTATAAATGTTTTACAGGGAATTGTAATTAAGCGTGTTTGATTGGTATAATTTTCCATGGAAAATGTTAAAAATTTGGAGTTCGTTTGACTACCTTTTTTATGGAAATTGTCCATTAAAGTGATAATATTTTTTACTATTGGGTCTAGAATTTGTTCCAATTGCCAAAAATAAGAAAATTGAAAAAAAAAAAATCATACCGAATATTATTCGTTTGGCTTTGTTTTGCATGGAAATTGTCAATAAAAGTGAAAATATTTTTTTACCATTGTATCTAGAATTCTTCCAATTGCCAAGAAAAAAAACTTGGAAAATATTTTCCCATCAAAATATCAAGAATTTATTTTCCCTAAAAATGTGGAAAATTTGGAAAGTTGGAAAATATTTTTTCGGAAAAATTTTGCATA
>CAIGRL010110252.1:0-12482 GCA_903798325.1 Fraxinus xanthoxyloides
TTCATGTGTTTTTTTGCAAGTTGGTTTATTCTTGTAATATTGTCTTTTGTGCTTGTTTGCTGGGTTTAGTGGGTGCATTATTGGAATTTATCTTCTAGTAAGATATGTTGATTTTTCTTTGGATTCTTCCTTGTTAAAACTGATTTTGCTTTTGATGGGATGGGTAAATTTTTTTTATTCTATTATTTTCAATGTGATATCAGTAATATATATATACTCATGCTTCCTGAGATCAGCTATAATGAAATGGTATCAATCATAATATCGAGTGAATTTTCTGTTTTCATGAACCTCACTCTGTCAAGATTGATCTATTTTCAATGCTTCTATTTATTACCCCAACTTTATTTCGTCTAATGTGATCAGATATATGTTTGTTGTTTTGTAATTTCCTTCTTGTTGGGTGTGTGACCAAAGTCCCACATTGGCTAGAAGTGGGGAGGATCATGGGTTTATAGCATGGACAATATCTCCATTGGTATGAGGCCTTTTAGGGTAAAACCCAAAAGCAAGTCCGTAAGGGTTTAGATCTAAAGTGGACAATATCTTACCAATGTGGAGATATGTGGTGTCCATAGTCCTTACAAATAGTATTAAAGCCAAGCCACAGACTTAGCCATGTGGATGAATTCCTCGGAATGCCGAATGAAGGTGGTGAGCCTCAGTTTGCTCGTGATGGGATCCGTGGATGAGTTCTATTGGACAGGCGGTGTGCTCTGGATGCTTCATGGACGTATCCTGACTCCAACACGGTGAAGAGGAGAGTGGAGAATCCTGGTGGTAGAGAGTAGACAGATGGATGATCGTTTGAGGGGAGGCTCAGTGGTTCTTTATTCGAGGGGAAGATTGTAGGGTGTGCGACCAAGGTCTCACATTGGCTAGAAGTGGAGAGGGTTATGGGTTTATAAGTATGGACAATATCTCCATTGATAAGAGGACTATTGGGATAAAGTCCAAAAGCAAATCCATGAGGGTTTAGACCCAAAGTGGACAATTCATACCAATGTAGAGATTTGTGGTGTCCATAGTCCTTACACTTCTGTATATTATTCATTTTCCTGGCTATGCTTAAATCTGATAGCTAACGTTATGTTTAATCCTTCTGAAAGATGGATTTCAGTAATATGTTTAACAATGTGTTGAAAGGGTAACATCAGCTGGTTAAGTGGTATCTTGATTTCTGCATGTTCCATAGACAGTTTGTGCTATGTAGACATGACATGATACATTCCGACGATATTAAAATTCTATCAATCATATTACATAGTGAGTTATCTGTTTTCTTGGACCTCACTCTGTCAAGGTTGATACATTTCCAATGCTTTAATAGCATGTATGGCTTAGCTTAAATCTTAAGAAGATGAAAATTGCTTCCTTTTAGATTTTATTATTTTTATTTTTTTTTGGGCACTTACTTTTAGTTTCTTTTTTAGTATTTAAGCTAAGCCAAACATGGTCTATGCTCTGAAACCATTATATTTCATCTAATGTTCAAATAGATGTTTAGCACGGATGTTCTGTTAATTTATTGTTTACTTGCTGTTAATGTGGTGCTGTGGAGTATTCTTAGGTTTCTCTGCACCTCCCACGACCAGCTACATCTAAATTGCCAATCTACCTATGTATCAGATGGTTTATCATTCCCTTCCAGGACCAGCATTTTCTTTGGCCTTTTTGTCCCCCTCTATCAGTCAGGCTTGAAAATAACCGATGTTTAGATCCAACACCACCTAGAGGGGGTGAATAGGTGTATAATGTGGAGTTAAAAATAACAAACAATAATAAACAAAAAGTCACACATAATTGTCTCTAGATGATTAAGTTTATTCCAATTAAATACTAATTGTCAACATGCGATATATCAAAACATAAAAGTAAAGTCTATATTAAATATGGTAACAAAGGAAAACCATTTGAAGAACTCTACACAGGGATAAAAAACCTTCGGGCAAACCTTGCCAAAATGATCAACTAGAAAAGATCACTTACCGTTGGTTCAAATGCAACTAAACCTTAATAGGCTCTGAGTATCCAACATGTAAATCACCGAAGAACCTCTTCGATCGTGCATTCATCACTTTGTAGAACATCCGGACTTCTTTTTCCTCAGCGTGGATCACCAAGAACAAACGTCGTTATTCTCCAATTAAAACTCCAGCTACCTCTCTCGTGCTTCAAAATTCTAAAGGATTATTGGTAAAGGGTTTGGTTTTTAATGTTTGATCTTTTGAACTTTTGTGTTTTGATCTTATGGTTGAGTCAAGAGAATTATAGAATTGATATTTGGTCTCTGTAGGATGTTCTCTTGAATGGCTAAAGGCATAACCAATAACACAAGATACATTTGGGATGGACTATGGCTTGGGCATAGATAACATAGTGTGTTTGAGATCGTTTGGGACTGTAAAATCTCTTGAATTTGTGATCTAGGGTCGCCAAATAATACCACCACTCGAGTGCTGGGCTTTGCGGCCATAGAGTGGTCAACCATTGCTTGAGCGCTCCTCTGCGAGCTAGTGAGTACTTTTCTGGCTATTTTTTCTCCTTGTTCCATCTTTGACTTCTTCAACACATACTCCCAACCCCCAACTCTTTGATTCAAATTAGAACTTGATAAATTATGATTTTGGACACGGAAATAGCCAATACAATTTGGGCCTAACAAGTCTCGTTCCTTTTTTTAGTGCTCTAAAATTTTTTATGGATTCATAAAGAAGTTGGCTTGGACATTCATCAGTTGTGTCTTTTCTTTGAAATCTGGAAACCCCTTAGGGATCTCTGAGTCATTCCTCAAATGGTTGCCTTGGAGCAACCTAAAATTTTAGACATGTAGAGTAAATTTAGAAGAGTAATACTTAACCAGCATCATCCATTACAGACAAGCATCTGCCCATGGTTTTGATAAGAGACAAAGGTACCCGACTTAGTCATGCATTGACATTACATCATTTGTTAAGTACAGTTATGAGTCCGGTGGATTGAAGAGTCTGTCGTTACAGATATGTTTGGTACTTGTGGATCTCACATCTGTTCCATATGGACCCAATATAAAACGAGTTTCTCCCATTCCTAAAACAGATTTATGAAATTAGGAAGCTGAACTTGTATCTGTTTCTTGTGATTTTTGATGTCTCTGCAATCCTTTTTTTGTATAACCGATGAGTTTTCACTCATTATGAAATCTTATCCAATGAGGAAAACAAAAGAGGTGTGATACTCATTCCCAAATTAAATAATGTCCTCACCTAACTTTATAATCTCTTTAACTGTCTATGTGGAATCTGAGAGCAATATTTGAGTTTTAGGTTTTGTTTCTGGAATGTGCCGAATTTTCTAATTCTGAATAACCCATTGAACTTGATGACTATACATGAAAATAACAATGACCTGATGCTAGATTTGGGAGGTGTCTTCTGTGTTTTTGGCATGGTAACACAGGTTATTTGCTGAGAGGATGGCACACTTCTTTGAAGTTTAAATCAGCCTTACATTAATAATTTATTAATTGGAAAACCTGCCTTACGTAATTTGGTTAATTTCGTTTTTTCTTCCCTTACGATTTCCGTTCTCTCTAGTTGGAGATGGATATAAAACTCCTAGAGGGATTTTCGAGGTGTTAAATTATTTGCCTTGTAGCAACTGAGAATACATTCAATGTGGGGTAAATTCAATTGTCACTAGATCAGGTCAGTTAGTCATGCATGGACTATAGGGCTACCCAGGGGCGGACCTAGCACCTGGCCAGCCCCCGCGGCCGCCAGTGCTGGGTCCGCCGGAAGTTGAAGGGCCGCCGGGAGCAGAGCAGTGAAGAAGGCGGCCAGTGAGGTGAGGTGAGATTCAAATTTTCTGTTTATTTAATTTATTTAAATTATTGTCATCTACAAATTTTTTTTTCTTTGCAATTACAAATATAAAAATAATACGGATTCTCTTCTTTTATCATCGTCACTGTTTCTAGTTTTTTGTTTTTTGTGTTTAATTTATAGTTTTTTAAACAACAATCTGAAAAAAAAACTGGGAGAGGAGGTTCTTACCTTTTTGCGCACTTGGTCTTGGTTACTAATACATCAATTGCAATTGTTCATTTTTTTTTTAATCTGTTGGAACGAGAAATAATTTTCTTTTTTGGACGGGTCACAAGCCTCAAATCATTGTTAGTGAACCAGAGCTGGTTAAGGAAATACTAGGCAACAAAGATGGCACTTATGGGAAGACGAAAGTCACAGGTTATTTTAAAAATTGATAGGAGACGAGTTTGTTGCAGCAGAAGGCCAGAAGTGGTCAAAGCAACGGAAACTGGCCGACCATGCTTTTCATGGAGAGAGTTTGAAGGTAGAATTTTGTGGTATTCTGTTATGGTGAAATAAAATTCTACTGTCTATTCCAACAAAATAATGAGTAGTAAAAATGTGGTGGTTGTAATCGAGTTTATTCAAGCATACTACCAGTATAATTTTAACCTTTGTGGACGTCCTCTTTATCAGGGTATGGTTCCAGCAATGATTTCGAGTGTGCAAGCTATGCTGGAGAAATGGAGAAATTTTGACAGGAAGGAGATTGAAGTATGGCCAGAAATTAAGATTATGACCTCAAAAATAATTTCTACAACAGCTTTTGGAGGCAGTTACCAGGAAGGGAAGAACATATTCGAACTGATTACCAAATTAAGTATCTTATTTGAATGAAATGCTAATAAAATTCAATTTTTCTGCAACAGGTATTCTCTTGCTTTCTTTGGTTGTTTATTATTAAGCAAGAGTACTTTTGGTTGTCTAAGATCGCAGTTAAAGAATAGGTTGTATTGCGTATCTCTTTAGTACTGTTGGTTGTATTGAACTACGTTTTCATATATGTATAAATTTTACGTTTTAGTGTGTTTACATATATATTGAATAATTTTTAATATTATATAATTAAATATTAATAAACGATCTCACTCTTACGATCACGGATGATCAACGTTGACTAGTCAACATCCGCCCGGGCTGAGCTTAGATCCTGGGTTCGCCACTGGGGCTGCCCATGCCATGATTTTGATAATAGGTAAGGTAGCAGGCTTGGTCAGGTATTAGTATTTCTTATTCTATTGTTAGTACAGTCACTAGCCTGAAAGATTGACAAGTCTTCCATTACCCGATGTGATGTTATTTTGAGCCCGATATATAATAGCGTTTCTTGTATTCTCCTAAATTGTATTAAAGTAGGGGAATGTGTTTGTAGGTATTTCTTATAAACTTAGGCACCATACAAATGTAATCTGACGTTAATCTTTCCACTCTTTCGCTTTTGCAGATAATGCTGGTGTTACAAAACCCACAGGATGAAATGAAAGGTTCTGCTATTACTGGTCCTACTGGTATGTCCAAGGACTGCTAGTACAGCCAATACCTTTAGTTTAAGAGTTAGTAATTACTATTAGTTTAACCTTGAACCTCTTTTTAGCTCCCAATCCATTGCTGCTCAATTTTGCTTTTGCTGAACATTATAAAGAACTTGTAAATGGGGTCCCTGCTACCAACTCTTTGACCTATTCTACTCTTACTACTTGCTCAGTGAAAACTTGATTTAGGATGAATTTCCTATTGCACGCTCAGCAATTTCAAACTCGATTTTGGACGAATTACATATTGCATGCTTGCTAAGAACAAAACTTGATTTAGGAAGAACTTTGTACACGTATAGGTAACATTAAGCTCGTCTGAAACTCCAAACTTGGTTTTAAGGTAACTTTTGTTCCAAAAGGTAAATCCAAACTTTTCTTGAAAAATTATCAATTAGTGATAAAAAAAAAAATGTATTTGTTACCACCTTGAGTGGTAGTAGATGATGGGCCCCACGGGTCAAACTGAATATACTCAAGGATAAAGATAGTTTTATGCTAATCAGTATTAAAATGAAGCCTATGTTGTTTTCCTAAAGTACAATGCTCACATAATGAAACCTTAGAAATCACATCCTTACCAAATGCTGCTCTCTTATTTAAAAAATGCAAGCCCTTTTTCACTCACATGGGCTAATCTATTATGCCACTTCAGGGTAGTATCAATCTCAGCACTAGAGGACTCGGAAAATATGACTGTGAACAACACTGACTCTAGTGATATATATATATATCATTCCTCTTAGTACCTTTGAAAATAACTAAGGAACCCTTAATTACTTTCAAAGAACTATCACTAATCCGGCCTTGCAGACCTATGTCATCTAGATTACCCATAGAAATCAAGTTCCTATTCAAATCAGGAATATACCTCACTCTTTCTAAAGTAAAGGTATATCCATTATCAAATTTTAAAGTCACATTACCAATTCCTTTAATGTTACAAGCTACATTATTAACCATAATCACCTATCCACTATCAAGATCCTTAAAGTTCTCTAACTAAGGTCTTCTCGAGGTCATATGGAATGTACACCCTGAATCTAGTATCCATTCACTATTCTGACCACCGTCATCTACATAATTGAAAGTATTCAAATTAGAAGTGGGTTCTGTCACCACATATACATCAACAGTGCTCTCATCTAAGGGTTCAACTACATTCCCCTCATCCATTATAACATCTCCATGTTCATTCTTCTTCTTGTAACTGTCCTTTATAAAATGTCATGTCTTTCCACATCCATAACACTTCCTATTTCCAGTCCTAGACTTAGATCGAGATCTCTCATTTCCTTTCTTCATATAATTGTTATGATTACTCCCCTTATGACTCTGACCATTGACTTGCCTAGCCATAGGTATACACTTCAAGTATAGCATTCAAAAGGATAACAACCTTATATTAATCAAAAACTTTATCCCCATCGTTAGTGATGTCTTGAACTAATTTATTAAAAGTATCAAGATTATCATCTAAGTCCTTAGACATATCTATCTTAAAGATAAAGAACCTCTCTAAAAGAAAGATTTTATTAGGTAGACTATTAGACATATACTATTCTTCTAACTTATCCCACAAAGCCTTAGCATTATCTTATTTTCCTATCTTTCTCAACACTTGATCAGATAAATGAAGGATTATAGAAGTATATGCAAATTCATCATATTCATGCTTTGACATAGTATTAGGAAATTTACCAATTATAGTTTTAGTTACTTTCTGTTGAACTAAGACCCCTTTCATTTATTGCTACCAAATGGGAAAATCCCCTTTTCTCATTAAAAACTTNCTTAGACATATCTATCTTAAAGATAAAGAACCTCTCTAAAAGAAAGATTTTATTAGGTAGACTATTAGACATATACTATTCTTCTAACTTATCCCACAAAGCCTTAGCATTATCTTATTTTCCTATCTTTCTCAACACTTGATCAGATAAATGAAGGTTTATAGAAGTATATGCAAATTCATCATATTCATGCTTTGACATAGTATTAGGAAATTTACCAATTATAGTTTTAGTTACTTTCTGTTGAACTAAGACCCCTTTCATTTATTGCTACCAAATGGGAAAATCCCCTTTTCTCATTAAAAACTTCAAGTTCAAATGTTGTCATTGTCATTTGAAGTTTTTAATTAACACAAAAGAATTTTTGAGGTCACAGTCCCACAGAATCAAATATTTCAACCAATCAATTATAGAATCACGAAAAGCACAATGTAAATCAAAATTATGAATGGAAATATCAAAACTGAAGCAGACTAATAACACAGTGAATACCAAATGATAGTGATAGCAAGTAGTTTAATGATTACAGTGAAAAACAATATAATCAGCAGAGATATTAAACTAGCCAACAATCACAAAAAAATCACAAAGAATTATGCTACAGAAGTAAAATAGATTAATATCTAAAATCCAACAATTACAAATGTTAGGATTCACCAAGATTTCGTGAGGTGCCCGATCCCAAGTCAAGACTCAATACTAACACCAAGGACAAAAAAATAACAGGGGAAGACAGAGAACTATTTCAACAATATTCAAGAACTACTAACAAGAGAATAAGAGTAAACGAAGGTGTGAAACGTGTTCACCAGGAAAGTTAGAAGAATAACCAAGCACTAAGCAGGTTCAAAAACAACTAGTAACCAGTTGACAGAAGTGCAAAACTCCAAGCAGGTTCACCAAAGGATGAGTTCCCTCACAAGAACACAACAGAGAATCAAGATATTAGTAGCCAAATCAAGAAACTCAAAGAAAACGAAAAATTAGAAAAATAGGGTTTATGAAATTTAGATCGAAGAATAGATGTCAACTGAAAATTGATTTTCCAATGACAAACATTCGATCAAAAGTCCTCACGGTCTCGCAATGCTCTGATACCACATGTAAAAGAAAAAGCCACAAATACCTAAACGGAAGCAGTCAACAATGATTCACCAAGAGTCCAGAAAACCAATAACACTAAGTAATCAATTCTCAAAATTAGGGGCTCAAAATATTCACAAAAACATTGTACCGTCTGTACAAAAGAACAAGCCACAAAGTTCACAAACTCTAACTCAAAATGCACAAAGTAGCTACTCAATGGTTCGAAAACCCTACAGCCAATCTAACACCCCTAACATCTCAATCGAACAATCATCAAGACTAGAATCACAAAGATTTGTGATTAAAACTAGAGGTTTTAATTAATATCACAAAGAATCGAAAGAGAAGACTGAGAGAACACGAGACAGAGAACCCAGAAGCTTCTCTCACACTATGCCAAAGAAACCGAATGAATAATATCCCGAAAATGGCCATCCATCTTCTTATATATAAGCAATATCATCACCATAGATTAGGCTGAAGATCCAACGGACCAGAGTAGTACACATGGCATTTAACTTGGGTTGGGTCTTGGGCTTATTTCTTTTGAGTTATTGGTCAATGGTTCCTTCAAAATATTTCAGCAACTTTGAGTCTAGCCCATTTTTCATCATCGCCCCAAGTGTTAGAAAATTTATGTCACAAATGGCATCATATTCCAACACTCTCCTTGAGAACTTCAATAGTAATTGTGTTCTAACATCTCAAAGAGTTTGAGTATTGGCAGTGCTACATGTACATTGATTTATGGTTTAAGTACACTTGATGCAATGAGATATGAAGTTCTTCAACCAAATAAAAATTTTAAAAAAAAAAAGAAGGAGAAGAAAACTTCACATCTCATTTATATGTAAACCATTATTATGTAAGTCCTTACGTACAAATAGGATTATTCTTGGCACAAAGGCACTTATAGGAAGTGTTGGGTAGCTCAACACCACATTAATGATGACAGCTATTATAAGAGATGCAATTGTGTTCCCAATTTGGCGAAGTCCTGAGCAAATAATCCAAGAATGTGAAAAGAGAATGGAAAAGAGAGAAAAAGTAATCAACGGGGTTTCGCCTATACCGCCATGTTATCGAGTAATGCTTGGTGAAGCGCAAAAGTTTAACTAAGTTACAGTATGACAATTACCAACAAAAGTTTCCCTTAGATAAACGATTCCATTGTCAATTTCCTACTCTATATATTTCTATTTGAATAACGTTAACTAGTACCATTAATACTATCATGTAAATTTGAGTGAACAAATATATGTAAAATAGGTTCGATTAAAGTACAAAAAATTACTGTCCTTGTCCATTTAACATGATCTATAATATGCTGACATCATGTCTTGGTCTTTTACTTGTGGAATTGCTGTTAATCTTTTGTTTCTTAAGAAAAATATAATGCGGAATCAACCTTCCTATGTACCAACAACTAAAAAATATGTCAAAATAGAAAGAGTAGTCTAGACTCAAGACAACCTATCTTATGAAGAAATTTGAACTGAAATCAGCTAAAGTCTACTATAGGACCAGTTCAATCTACTAAAATCTAACCCAACATTTATAAAGTTTTTTATATGGCTTCATGTAAATTGAATCAATTTCTTAAAAAGGGAAAAAGAAAAGTGACTAGATAGACTGACTTGGAGAGTGTTTGGGAGTGGTTTTGACTTAGAGCATGCTTGGAATGGCTTCTGCTATATTGGTGGTTACGTGGGCAATCTATTACACAATTTTGGAAGGTGGTATGGACTTGGCTCTAACCATATTTTCAAACAGGTCCGTTAAGACAATTCTAGATCAAGTTAGAGCAGACGGTCTTGATCGATCCATCCATGCATTTGGACACCTCTTCTGCGAAAGTTTTGAAAGTATAAAAAAGATACATTAACTAATTCATAAAAGTTTACACGAATTATGTAAGAAATAAAGAACGTTGACAAATTTGTTTCTCAAAATACTTGGTCTGATGGGGGTGCTTCACTCAAGGTAGTTCTAAATAGAATGCAATAATGAAAAAGAATTCACGTAGTTGACCCATAGTTTATGGCTAATAAGAGTTAGAATAAGCATGTATAGAACTCTTTCTTCTGTATATTTTATCAATACACACAAATGTGTGGGACCCACTAAATTGAAAAAGAGAAAAAAAAACCCACCCCCTCTCTTGCCTTATGAGTACCTGTGAACCAACCCACCCCCTTCTTCTTCTGTAAGTGTAGCAAGGTTCTAAGAGTTAGTCTATTGTACTGTGCACTCCTGTTTAACTGCATACAAGGCAAACCCTGTGCTACTGGAGGTAAGTGGATTGTTACTTGCAACCCAAAGGCTAATCTCAATAACACATGGCTTGAAACTGTGTAGAGCGACTTTCTTTACTCTGATGATGTTAGCAAGTTTAATTATGACATCCTACTAGATGAATAATCTTGGTGTTTTGGTTTTTGTCCCCGTTGAACTAGTTCACCTTTTGTGTCTTGACGTAATGGGTTTTTGTTGGTTAGTTTATGGCTCTAGTGCGCACCAAGGGCAAGAAAAACTTTCGACATAGACACAAATGAAGCGGCTCTCATCTTGTCCAATCTTGTGTACGAAACAACCTTTACGGTTTTATATGTACAAGGCAGCTTGTAATTGAATGATCTTTGCAATGCAGGTAATCGCAAGGATGAATGTCACTATACTCTTTGTTTTGCACAATGGTTCCTTTCTTTCACCTGATCATTGGAGTATGATTCTACATTGGAAAGATCAGCTAGAATGTGTGAAGATCCCTGCATTATATTATCAGTGTGAACAATTTTGAACTGAAAAAATTAGTCATAAACCAATCGTTCGTGCTGTCATATTCTGGTCATGATTTCTGGTAATGTGATTGATTTCAATCAAGGTGCTTCACTCTCATCTAACGAATTTTAGGCTCGTTCAGTATGGCTAAGTTGGACAGGACAACACAACACAACACATCAATAGCTCACATCTCGTCGAACATTCTAATAAAGTTTCCCTTTCATCAGTTTGTTCTACTAATTGAAAAACTGGAAGAATGGAGCTGTACAGTATGAAATGAACAAGGAAAATCAAAATATAGATCTCATTTTCAAAGGCAAACTCAAATGAAGTTGTACATTTTCTTGATGTTCTTAATACATTTTCTACTACATCTCTTTCTGGGACAAACAAAGTACATTAAAATGACAAAATAATTATATCCAATCATGCAAGAAATCCAAGTCTTTCTCCATTTTTCTTTGCTAGTCGAATCAGCCCTTGCCTTTGTTTAGAATCTGCTCCTATAGATTTGCAAAATTCAGTAATTACCTACACATTTCAATGCAAACGAAAGTGTTAATTACCATTCACAAATGGTACTTCAAACTTTGTACGAGCACAAAGAAATTAACGATCCTTGCTCGATTCATCATTATCTTTATATGTAGTCTTTTAATCCCTAAAAACTGTATTTTTCGATCGTATTTATTATTGCGTAACATACACGTGCAGATTATCAAAGTAGTATTAACAAGTTGTTACAAGTACCTGTGAGTGTAAAGCAATGGCTTTACCTCTGAGCTGATTGAACCTCTTCTTGCCTATAATGTTCCTAGTGATTACAACAATTGGAGCAAAAAGACCTTTTCCTTCATTAACATTTTTCATCATAGGCCGCGATCGGACCGGCCGTGCAACCCGAACGTTAGACGGCGGCACCACCATGGCGTCACCGACAATGGAAGTTCCCCAGCTTCCATGGAAAGAAGAAGAAAGGACCCCTTTGAATCCAGTCGCAGAAATTGAAGTGGCCATTGAAACTTTTTGTGTTTGATGAAAATGTTTTGAGGTTATGTAGAGTTGTTAGAATTTGTATTGAAGATTTGATTTTCTTGTGTTTTGTGGTGTATGGAAGAGTGGTATGAGGAGGCATGTTGAGAGCCACTCATCACTTGGTTGGCTTTGGATTTTTGATGTGATTTTTCTCAACACGTAATGTTAGTTCAAATTTATATAAAGGTCCTCATGTTCACGCGAGATTTTGTGAAATGTTTGACACGGTGAATTTATTATTGATACATGTATATAATTATTTAGAGATTGAATTTACAAATAGTATTACTCTTTATTATTGTACTAGAGAAAAAATAAAAAATTTAAACATGTGCCCAACTATGTTCAAAAGTATTGTGGCTATAACTTTTTATAGTTCAAAATAAATAAATTGTGGGTCTCGT
>CAIGRL010110270.1:0-11987 GCA_903798325.1 Fraxinus xanthoxyloides
TTGTACAAGCTGCTGCAAACGAGAACGACCTTTTTCAGAAGATGCTATGAGGCTGCTATACGGCAAGAAAACAACTCCTTCCCTAACGCCGACGGACTTTGAATCAAGCTTAGAATAAGGAAGCTTGTTCAAAGCATGCACTACAAGATAAAAAAAAAAAAAAAAACCCAACTCAGAAGTCCTCTAAAGCTCAAATGGTTTATGTTAACAATAACCAAAATATATTGACTATTGAACCATATTATGATATCATTTTACATACATTCCTAGACAGAGTGAAAAAGAAAATAACACAATTAAATGAAATTATCATCTTATTACTTCATTTAACCCCTAGCAGATCCATATATATCAAGTACGAATGTACACTGACACAATTAAATTCGAAAACATCACAAGCAGAAAGTACAAAATCAAAAATCGGGGGATCGAAACTATATTATACCATATTTTACTTAATAAAAAGGAAAAACCAAATTAAGCCCTTGATATTTGTTGACCAAATATAGACTATAGAGAAGGTTGTCCTTGCTTATTGCTTCCATATGCAGGTTTATTATCTTTCTTCCCCTTCCTTTGGTTTCAAATGGTGAACTGGTTAAACTATTGTGTCGTCTAACCTCAAACACCTTCAATTAAGATTCAAACGGCCACCATACCTATCAGTCCTAAAATAGATGGAAGGATCAAATTTGTGTATTAATATTATTCGCTAATTCAAGAAGTCGTTTTCAAAATATAAAACATAACATGGGCAAATCACCTATGATAATGTTTGTCTTGATAATTATTGAAGTTTAAATATGTGGAACCGAATGTCCTTATCCCTCCCCAAAAAAGAAACTCAATGACGACAGATATATGGAAAGAAAGGAACACGAGAAAATAACAGCCCCAATTTCTAGGCAGTTAATAGAAAAAATTCAAGTACAAAAGCAGCATGTACCTTCTATACACATTGCACCCACATCATCCAAGTCTCTCCTAGAATCAAATTTCAAGTCTGAACCAATGGAAATCCACCTGTGTAAGGACATTAGAAGAAGAAAAAATTTTGAAATTGAGTTTAATTAGACACTGCATCACTGGTGCTCAACAAAATTAAGATAAGACAGCGTGACACCTAACTTGCACTAACTAGTGCTCTCACAAAACACTTACAATGCTTTCGTTCTCCCTTGGTGCCAGTTCTCCCATATTAACCCCGCAATAGTTCGTCCTTTACCTACACCCGCACCATCTCCAAGAAAAAATCCAGCCCTTGCACCATTCGGAAGGTGCTGAAGATGCCTCTGTCATGGAAAAAGATAACATTGCAAACATAAATACAACATACATATATCTGTCTCCGTGTGTGTCAAGTTGTAAAAGCAACCTGACAAGCATAGACCAACGTTTCAATTTGCAAGCACGACAGCGCTTTTGAATTTTCCAGGTCATCCTTAATTCTCAGATCATAAGTAGGTTCAGGAGGCTGTACTGCAGATAAGGAAGATGTCTCCACAATAGGATCTGGATGGGGAGGACCAATGGACAGTTTGGGAGGACGCTGAAAAGAAATACAGCTAAATGCAGAGTGAAGGTAGCAAGAGAAAACAGATTATTCAAGGAGGATAAGGACTCATACATAATCCATGAATGTTTCTCCCACCATTCCACCTTCATCTTCTTCGCGCTCAACTTCAATGGCTACCTGAATGGTGTTAAAAGGAAAATATCAACAATTTACATAATTCCAAGAAAATACACTCTTAAGAAAGATATACTTTAAAACAAGCAACTTCTAAACATGCAATTGATAATAAAAATAGATAAAAAAAAAAATCCGGATGATACTCACAAAGAACTCAACATAATATCTTCATGCACCAAAAATGTGTTAGGAGACCCAACTTTAAGGGAACTTTTATGCAAGATTCTTTAAAACCTAGAAGGATCTAGATTTTGGAGTTCATTCTCTCCAAATCGACCGAAGTAAGACGCTTGCAATTTCATTTAAAATCTCTCCCATTACCCTCGTTAAAAGGATTATGAAATAAGGCCTCAATCACCATAGGCACAACCAATCTCACCCGTAAATGGCAAATGCATCTTTTTCTTCAACTTGCAAAAGAGACAAGCCCATATTCATTAGGTCATCCTCCCTTACAGTAAATTAAGGTCTTTGAGCTAACGGGTGTTTCCTGCACTAGTAATCATTTTTTTACAAAGTAAAGGAGACCATTGTCGTATTACCCTGATTGTTTTTGATATATCTACTTAAGATAAGAACACTTCCGCAACTTCCCTTCAAAATTCTCTCTTCCAAACAAAAACCATTGAAACGGAACTCAACCGGCATCATCGAACTTTTCTTTCCAATATTTTAACTAATTTCTCTTCCATTTACTCCTACGAGAAATGAGATAACGGACACTGGAAAAGCGAAGAACTAATATGGAAGCATTTTTAAGGTAACACAAAGGTTAAGCTCATGCTTAGAGGGATACAAAATTCAATGAGAGTAATTAGAGTCAAATGACAAATAAGAATATACCAAAAAAAAATTGAACAAAAAGGAGGATCTGAATAAAAATGATGAATCAGAAAAAGAAAGAGAAAGAATAGATGTTAGATCTTACAGCAAGCATGTACATTTGGATGCATGAGTCGCAAGTACGGATACTAATATTGTTTTAGATGAGTAAAAGTTCCAGCATGTACTATTCTATTAAGATATTTTATTCCTAATATTTATTTTTCTAGCAAGAAACGGTAATTTTGCTCATTAAATGGGATCAACAGTTCTCAAGTTACAAATTACGATCTTTCTCAGAGATTACCTGCATTGAATATTATTTTATTTACCTTCTTATGAGGACATAGCATTCTTGCCAAGTTAAACATGTAATATGTACCAAGGAATGTCGAAGTTTATAACATGAATAAAAAGGTGTAGGCTAATGAGTCATTTGAAGGAAGGTAATTAATGAAAGCCATATTAAGCCCTTGTTTAAGCCACATTTTGAGAGAAAAAATGTATTTTTCAATAGTGGTTTTTGGAGAATGTGTGATTAAAAATGAAGAAAAAGTTTTCGATTTACGTGTAATATTATTTTATCGAAAAATGTGTGGTTAAAAATGAGTTTTGAAAAAATGAATTTTCGATAAAATGGGGCTCAAACAAGGGCTAAAGCTCGCACGGTAAAAAATCCAAGTTGCCCGTAATCTTTTCCAAATGTTTCTCAATTCCATTGAATTTAAAAAGTTTTCAGACTTGCCAATGCCAATGAATTTTGTTTCCAAGTTGCCATTGAAATCTAAATTTTTTTCTAATTGCCACTAAACTTACAAAAATGTTATTTCATGTGACATTAGCTAGTTCAAAAGTTAACGGACTTAACTTTTTAACGTGCAATGACAATTGAGAAATATTTGAGAAAGTAGTGGCAACTTGGACAACTTTTAAAGTTTAATGCCAAATAGTAAACATTTGCGAATGTTTAGTGGCAACTAGCATATTTAACTCTCACTTCTTCTATATCGCATGTCAAAATATTACTATTTTCATTACAAAATCAATACTTTTTTTTTACATCAATGTGATGGGTAAAGTCCAAATGTTAAAGCTGAAATAGAAGAGTTCCTCCAATGATTGAACATCTGGCTCAATTGCTAGATCGATTATTTTTGTACGGTAGACAAGGTACATCCATTGTTGGGAAATATCTAGTCCACTTCGAAGAGCTATTGCAAAGTTGTGATATTTATCAAGTTCCCCACATTATAGCGTCTAGGTTTCTCAAAGGTTTAAATCCTAAAATCTTGCCTGCCAATAATTCTGCACCTCAATCCTAACTTTTTTTCCCCCTTTTTAACTATGTCTCCTAACTTTAAAGTATCAGTTGAGACTAACCACAAATATGCTAAAAGTAATAATCTCACAAAACCTCACATGGACCATAGTGAAATCCTCGAGATAAGAAGGTTTATCCGAATAGACATCTCAATGAATCTTAATTACTGAGATTGGAGCAAATTATTTAAGAAAATCCTCTTAGAAACAATTCATAATCAACTATCATTTAGTCTTTTCAGAAAATAGAGAGATTCCTTCAAAAGGCAATCCATTGTTATTACTTTCTAAACAGAGCACGATTGATCATGAACATCAAGCATAGTCAGTAGTACACTACGTTCCTTTACTCAATAAGCCACATGTGAAATAAACTTAATTGGTAATGTCCCACAATTTTTTATTAATGACACCCCATACTTTGCTATCCTCGCTCGGGAATCCAAAATTCACATTTCCAGAAAAGAAATTCAACGGCATTCACAAAGTTTAACATCAATAAGTGAGTAACCAACCTTCCAATTTCCATGTCACTACAAACTTTGCTACCACTAAAAATTTAAAGCAAAAAATAGGAGAAATAAAAGAGGAAACCTCATTGACTTCTTCAGGAGGCAGCGGCAGGTGAATATCCGAAGAGAACTGTTGAAACTTCGACAGATCGACAGCCAGTTCAATGCCGCACTGAGGACAATTGAAGCGTGACAAGCCATGGGGAACATTAAGCAAGGCCTTGCAGTGAGCGCAAGGCAGCTGTATCTTCGTCGGATCAACGCCGTATGCTGGAACATTGCGCTGTTGATGGGCCTGGACCTGGTTGGGCTGCATCAGCTCAGGCGGCAGCATTTGCGGCAATTTGCATCTAGGGCACGCGAACTCCGTCAAACCCGGCCCCACCGTCAGCACCATCTTGCATCCCGCGCAACGCACCTGGCAACCCCCTCCGTTTACTCCGGTAGACTGAGCTAGAGGTGGAGGCGGTGCCAGTAGAGGAGGCGGCGGAGGATGGATAATCGGGGGCGGCGGCGCCGATGGCTGCCCCATTTCGATTTATTCTATACTCCAAAAAATTGAAAATGTTATTGAAATTAAAAAGAAAAAAACATTAATTTGAGGTGTTATGACAGCATTACAGATAATTGGAGGAATCTGATGAAGGAGGAGCAAAGGGATTTCGCGGTGTGTTTGCGTTTCGACGTGCACGGTGCCGACTCTCGAGTCTTGACGCTTGATGTGCGTGTGCATGCGGAGTCACCTTAGTTCAACGGATCACTTCAGTTACTATTTCTTTCTACCTATGGGCTTGGAGAATTTTCGTTTGGTAATTATATACTCACTAGGATGTGTTTCAACCACATTATTTTAGAATAATGTATTAAGGATATGTTTGAATTATATTATTTTGAAAGAGTATATTTTAGAACAGAAAAATAATAGATAATGTGTGGTTGAAAAAGAGTTGAGAATGAAAAATTTAATGTGTACCATTTCATTAATTAGTATGTTTCATCGTTGATGATGATATATCCAAATATTTTGTTTTCATATTTTGAATTTAATTTATTTATTTATTTTAAATATGATGAAAAATAAATTATTTTACGTCATTTCAAAGAACTTTTGGACATAAAATTACTATTAAATACAAAATATGTTAACTAATGAATAATTTAATGATAAGAAATACATGAAAAATCGTTAGAGACATAAGTGTTATAATAAGCAAAGATTAAGAATTTTAAATGTAATTAAAATGTGGTACAAAAAATAAAAAAATTGGTGTGAATATAATTAATATTTTTATATTATTTCTTTTCTTTCTCCCTTTATTTTCCTTATTAGAGAGGAATTTGAATTGCAACAAATATTTGCCTATTCGAGCCTCATTTTTCGATGAAAATACATTTTAGAATAATATTTTGATGAAGAATATATAGTTAAAAATAAGAAAAAGTTTTGATTTTTTTGTATAATATTATTTTATTAAAAAATATTTGATTGTAAATAAAAAGTAAAAATGTATTTTAGAAATAATGGACATCAAATAAGAGATAAGTTGGGCCTAATTTTTTAGTGTTACGATTGCCCAACTATAATTTACGTGAAGAACACTAAGCTTAATTTTATCAAAATCACAAATTGATATTTAATTTTAATCACAAATTTTCATGGAATCTACAATTTTTCAAACACAAATATCATCAACTTTTATCAAAATCTACTAAAAATCTGATTTTAATTCCTATCAAACAGGGGTTGAACGTCATATTAAAAAGTTATATTGTGATTTGTATTGTACATTATGCAATTCGTGCAATACGAGGGATTACAAAAGTTGATGAATTTTAATAATGTTTTTAGCACCATTGTTTGTAAGTAGATAAAAAGCTGAATGCTATTTCTTGTATGCATCGATAATAATAAACCAAAACAAGAAAATTGTGCCCCTAAATTATCGATATCTTGAATTATAGTAGTTAGTTTAGTGAGATTAAAAATCTCGTTAACTTTACTATTACCGAGTTCAAAGAGATATTTAACACATAACATCCCTAAACTATGGAGTAACTGCACAAACCTAAGTGGAGTTAAAAGGAAATAAAACTCTTGAGGAAGATATGGTGGACCCAATGTCATGAACGATTGGAAGGAAAGGAAACGTCACTTTCATCCTTTCGAATTTGGAAAACTCTGTGACTCAAGTGATATGTTAAGAGCATTTATGAGCTCTACTATTTAAAATTAATTTGCCCAAACTCATTTTCAACCATAAATTATATTAATAAAATAAATTTGCACGTAATTTTTTAAAAAAATTATCATATTCTAACCACGCATTCTTCAAAAGTTCACTTTTTACGAAATCTATTTTAAAAAATGAAGCTCAAACAATGACTTAATCGTGAAAACTCCTAGTTTTATCGGTCTAATGTGACTTCCAACCGAAACGAGGTACATTCTTTTCTTCTTGCATTGCTTCCTTTTTAGTTCATTTGTTTAAAAAGGTTATCTCTTCATTTATTAGAAGAAAATCCAACAATTCATGTAAGTTTCGTTGTCGTTTCTCGAATTGTTGTGTTGAAATGAAAATCAATTTATAGGACCTGTTGACTTCGAAAAATGGCTCCAACACGTGGTCAACAGAATAAGTCTTCAAGTCAACTCTTTCTTGCACACGTAGCACGCCATTAGTCGTCGTGGCCTTTCCCTGAGGGGTTGGGAACGGCCGCGAGCACTCCGACGATCAAGTCACTTCAAGGTTCGATCGAAAATTGTTGGTCGACGGTAAAACAATCGTCGAGAAGTGGTTGATGTAAAGTGTAAAGATAAAGTGTCAGTATTGAAGGGAGTGAATGATACTTAAGTTTGCAATGTAATAGGGGAAAAAACGGATCTGAATCCTTCTTCGGCACAAGGAGGGGGTATTTATACTAAAGGCGAGAAGGGAAGAACAATTGGATGAGGGAGCATGTGTTATTAGATCCTCAGGGCTCATCCCATCCTAGGTGTCAATCCATCCCTTCATAGGTTGGCTGGCATTAAATTTTCTGACAAAGACAGCTGAATTGACCGTTTGGGTCTTGCTACACGTTCCATCGATCAGTCAAGAATTTGACTTTTGAGAGATCTTTCTACAAAAGATTCTTGCTGGAGTGAGGTGAGGCAGATGTATCGTTGTAGAGGCGGAGTGCGGGCATTTGCATCCGCGGTGGCTTGCAGATGAATTTAGCTTTTCTGTTGGGCATACATTCGATTCCTCCTTCATGTAACCAATTCGATTTATGCAATCAGCTCGCCCCATGCACAATCACCTCGACCACCACGTGGCGTGGTATGGACCGCTCCTACGACACGTGGCGGGTCTGACACAGGCCTGTAACATGACCTACAATTCTCCACTACATAATAGAGTGATTAACAAATAACTAGTTCTATATTTTCTTTTACCTTTTCGATTAGATTTATATACTCTCAACGTCTTCTTCACTGTCTTTGTTCATGGTTGTATAATTTTATTTTGTATAATTTTATTTACTTTTGATTACAATGCAGAGACTTGAAAGAATCTAATGGTCAGTTTGATTACAAATATGGAAAATAGGTAGAAAGAAAATTGATTTCAGGGAATGGAATTGCCTAGAAATTACTTTACTGATAATTATAATTAATTGTGTTTGATTGATATAGTTTTTCACTTGAAAAATGTTGAAAGTTTGGTGTCCATTTGACTTTGTTTTTATGAAAATTATCCATGAAAGTGATATTTCTTTTTACCATTACGTCTAGAATTTGTTCTAATTGCTAAAAAAATTATCATACCAAACATTTTAGTCTACAACAGAATGTATGATTGAAAATAAATATGTAAATTTATTTTTTTTGAAAAATATGATTGTCAAACAAGGGCTAAAAAATTGATTTTTACCTAAATCAAATGCGAGCTACAATAACAATCAACTACACTTNGTGTCCATTTGACTTTGTTTTTATGAAAATTATCCATGAAAGTGATATTTCTTTTTACCATTACGTCTAGAATTTGTTCTAATTGCTAAAAAAATTATCATACCAAACATTTTAGTCTACAACAGAATGTATGATTGAAAATAAATATGTAAATTTATTTTTTTTGAAAAATATGATTGTCAAACAAGGGCTAAAAAATTGATTTTTACCTAAATCAAATGCGAGCTACAATAACAATCAACTACACTTCTAACTTCCATTTAACAAAAATTATAAATTATTTAGAAATGGTCAAATTTTATTTTTAACTTCATAATCCGATTGATCCATAAATAACATTCATGGTCCAATGGCTTTCTTCACCATTCCCCATAACTTATTTTGACTGGATAAAATGTACTCTTTTCTCCCTTGTTCTTTGCAATTCATGTGTTTGTTGAGAAAGAGAAATACTCGGTTGTCCTAAGTTGAAGCGAACGTACTAAACACTTCGATGGTCCGTATAGTCGGGTGTTGAAATCATCTCTAACTATAATTCTAAACCTCTAGAATTTAATAATACATACACATATTTCTCAGTGTTAAGAGATAGAATCTCACATCGAATAAAGATGAAAATACAGATCAATTTATAAATGATTTGATTACTTCTCTTAATAAGGTTGATCCTTTAAAATAGAACCAACATCGAATAAAGATAAAAATACAGACCAATTTACAAAAGATTGTGCTACTCCTCTTAATAAGGTTGATCTTTTAAGATGGAATCCAAATTCTTAACATTCAGTTACTTGAAATTAATGTGTTTTCATGATATTTGTTAACATTTGGGGTTCCATCTTAAAATATAATAAAAATCAACATTGTTAAGAGAAGTAATCCAAACCCATAAAATGCATCCGTGAGATGGTGGATCGTTTGAGTAAATCAATTTTAAAATCCGCGTGTTTGTTTTTTTGAATTTTAATCGGATTGAATTACTTGTTGGAATTTAATGTGCTCTGATATCATGTTAGGACTCGATGTTTTATCTTAAAATGTCAATTTTATTAAAATTAGTAGTTCAACCCCTTATAAATTGGTTTATATTTATATCTTTATTAAACGTGAGATTTTATCCTTTAACAATATTATTATTATTTTTTTTTAGGCGAAGGATGTTGGAATTCCAAATTACACAGGAATATTTCGTGAAACTCCCTATACTCCTTTAGAATTGGACGATTTCCCATAAATTAATTTACCTGATATTACAAAGTTGTCCAAATCTGAAACACTTGGCGAATTCGACAGGTACAAGGAGTACCTAGATGGATTCACGGCGTTAGAAGAAGTTCATTCTTTATGTTCTAAGCGTGAGAACTCAAGTAATTCAAATTTTACGTGTTAATTAAAATCGATTAGCCTAAAATTACGCATGTGATCATTGTGTTACCGAGGATATGACATATATAAAGGGATTTTTTATTATTTTTAAAAATCATCAATGTGATGAGATTTTATAATTATAAATATTATAATTTGAAATGAATTATATGTATTTTTTTTTATTTGATGTTTCTGAAGTTACATTTTAATCAAATCAACTTAGGTTTATGTTTGAACTTCATTTTTTCAAAACTTATTTGAAAATATCGAGGTTTTAAGATTCCCCACCCCTTCACTTCACTGTCCTCAAACTCCCAATTCAGTCATGGATGGAATCTTAAATTATAATGAACAAATCAAAATTCTGAAACCCTTTCTTATAATTGACGCCCAATTCATTTCCTTTTATCATTTTTTTTTTCACAATCCTAAAATCCTAAAATCAAATTGGCAAACATTCAATCGAAGTTCTATCACCATAGCCAAAATCTCAACTCTGGTATACCATTAATGCGCTCGAAATTACAATAATTTGTACTGTAATTATTACGTCATTAACTCACACATCAAAAGGGTATACAAGGAACTGTCAAAAATAGGATTAATTTAAAAAAAATAATCATGGTTTCAACTTGATTTGATAGGATGACGATCTTTTTCGTTCACCACTAATTATGATCGGTGCAACACATTTATTTTAGTATGTGTTTATCTCTCATTCTTTCAAAAAAAAATTTTACGTACTCGGTTTTAACAACACATCCACATAATAAAATATTATACGTGTAAATATAATTTTTTTTTCTACTTTTTAATCACATATTCTTCAAAAATTCACAATTCAAAACAATGTTTTTCCAAAAAAAATGCCATCCAAAAACTTACAATAGAAATGTAAAACATTACATGCCACCCGACTTTAGATGGAATTTCATTTTAGTCACTCAATTTATTTATTTATTATTTCTTTTTCTCGAAACTCATACTGAAGTTTTAAGTTCCTTTCAACTTGGCCGCAAGTATTCATGTCTTTCAATTTGTAAAGTCATGTTTACACTTATTTCAACATGATTTTTTTATATTTTTTTTTTTGTGTTGAAAAGATTTGAATATCAAAATTGTACGCAAATTTCACGTGACTTAAATCTAGAGGAGAACAAAATTGTCAAACCGCTTAATGTCCAACTTCATGTCATGTGAAAGTTGCGAGTTTAATATCTATATTGGTCGAATTCGTTATATAGGGCCGTAGGGGATAAATTTTAAAAGATTGAGGATTTGAAACCTCACTTTTAAATTTTAAATAAATCCACATCGGTAGAAAAGTTAGGAAGTGCCGTCCTAATTTCAATATTGGAAAAGTCTCGCAAATGAATGTACGAGTTTGAATTTTTTTTTCATTTTTGGGAAAATGGCAGCTGAAGTTCCCAACCCTTGACATGTGCTGCACATTGGTTCCCAATCTTCAAAATGTGGTATATATGTCCCTATCTTTTATTTACTTTAGCAACACTTATATCCCATTAGACAAATTTACACGGTTTCCGTGGATAAGTATGTTAGTATATTTGAGTCTCATGAATATGTGTATAGAAAATGGTTTGATCGATTGTAAAAATCTATACATGATACAAATAAGGGCTAAAAAGACACGTAAGATTTTTCTATTCCTTGTTCTTTTCATTATTATTTTTTCTTTTGAAAGCAATGGTAAATTTATCCTTATCATAATTTTTTGAGTATGTTAACTTAAAAAGGGAACAATGCTTGGTATGTAATGATTTTGAGATCATTGCTAACAACATGTCATGTTGTCTGAATAGTTTAAAAAACAATTCATCATTTGAATCAATACTTTATTGTCACAACCAATATTGCCCACAATGTTGTACAAAAACATTTAACAAATAACATAATTCTAAAAAGAGTGTAAAGTGTCCACTAAGGACCAAAGTGTTACTAAAATGAAAGTTTGAGAACTTCAATACTCCATTTTGAAGAATTGGTACGAAGATGAAACGAGCACAAATGTTTAGGGACCTCATTTGCTATTTTCCCTAAAAAATGTGACTAAAATGTAGTTATGCCTAAAGTTTGACGGACCTCTCGTGTTATTCTTTTACCCGTTGACATGTTTAAATTCATCAATGGTTACCCAACTTTATATTTTGTGTTATCATAACCACTCAATTTGATTTTATTTATTATAATCACCCAATTTTATATTTAGTGTCACCATGACCATCTAATTTGAAAGGTGTTTGGTGTTGATTAAAATCAAATTTTTAGTGGATTGTGATAGAATTTTTTGAAATGT